>JANIMW010018022.1:0-17412 GCA_024582635.1 Todiramphus saurophagus
CTGGTTCTTTCTTTTTTTTTTTTTTTGGTTTTTTTCTGGGGTTTTTTTTTTGGTTTTTTTTTTTTGGTTTTTTTTTTTTTTTGGTGAGTACTTATTTAGTTGTAACCATTTGAATTGATTGGTAGGATGTAAAGTAAAAATACCACTCCAAGAATAGGTTCTGTAGAAGGTGCACATCAGCTGAAACACTACTTCATGGGGTTTTTTCCTAAGTATTTGAGATTTTTCTATGGACTAGTACTTGCTTATTATAATAATTTTATGTATATTAAAAAATTATAAAAACCTATTCTATACATGTACATTTGTAAATAAGAAGATAAAAATAATTTGATGACATTTTCTCAAGAACAAGAACTGTTGCAGTTGCTCTTGAGAAGATTTGATTAGTTCTATTCATAAATGGAAAGCATCACCCGCGGCCCAGCTTAGTAGCATAGTCACAGCAGCAGCAAAACTTGTTCCATTACATTTTTACTTTTCAAAACTATGCTATTTATATTAACTTGGAGGGAGAATGTTTCATTTTCTTTCCGGAGGAAGGTACACAAAGAGTACTGTCTGGGTAGGACACTCTTGTTCTGTTGCCTAATGCTTTTTATTGCTCCCGCAGTGAAAAGAAAGGAAAAGACTTTTGCTTTTTTAAAAAGAAATATAAATAAATAAATAAATAAAACTTTATAGTTCTGTTATGGTGATTTTCAGAAGGCAGAGGGTTAAATCCGTTGGATCTACAGAGAACTTGGGCACTTACCACTGTAATTAAGACATTTTCTCCAGAGTTTATTCAGGGCAGCGTTAATCAGTTATGTGTAGCAGCTTAATAGACCATTATTGCCGCAGTGTTTTTGAATAACAAATTACCTGTATAACACTGAACTGTGTGATTCAAGGTTTAGTTGTCCTTATCTTGCGCAATGAAATAGTTTTGTTAATTAAAAATAATTTTAAACTTTTTTTTCTTTTTAATAAAGTAGGCTTTAAAAATTGAACCTTTTATCTCTCTTTCTCTTGTGGGCTTGTCATCTTTCTTTTTTTTCTTTTTTTTTCTCCCCCCCTCTTTCTTTCAGCCTATGTAGAATATGGAGTATGGCCAAAGCATGGCACAGTCTCCCTGCAGTTCTCTGTCCTTGGGCTTGTGGTATCAGGTATAAATACAAGCTTTGGGTATTAGATTTGGAACAAAAAAAATGTACTTCTGTGTGTCATGTGACAAATAGTGAAAGTTTGCTTGTTTATATGTGTAATATTTTAAAAAATAAAGTTGTGTTGGCAAGAGATGTACTATTTATTATGGAGAGGTAAATAGAATGATCTTGAAAATGGAGATCCTTTTCTGAAGAGCAGTCTGAAGTATAAGGGCAGGGGTGGGAAGGAGGAGAGGGGAATGAGAGACCTTGTGGTGTTCAGCATACTTCCAATTTCAGGTTATGTTTGTTTTCTCCTGGCTTCTGGAAAGATATTGAACTTAAAGGGCAAACAGCTTAGAGACCCTGATGTGTAGAAGTTAGAGAGATGGGAGGAATATCAGGTTTGCATGAAGCCCTCTGAAAGAGGGATCAAAGCGACATCTGTAACCTCTCTAGTAGTTCCCATAATAGTGAAAAATGACTTCCAGGGTCTGCTTATTAGGCAGTCTGTGGTTGTGAGTCACGTAAAGTAGTGAAGCAGACTTTATATTTTGATTAGGCCTCCATATAAAGAAGTGAATGAAAAGTTCTGTGCATAGACTAGAACTGCTGATGTAACAGCAACACGTTTTGGAGATTTTACCTTGTCAGCCCAGTGTGAAGAGGAGGCGGGGGAAAAGGGACGAAGCAAGCGCGCTTCTTTGCATAAGCATCTCAGTTCATGTACAGGACAAGATGTGACTGTTTACATGCTCAGGATGTGCTGCTACAGCATGAACGCAAATGAAAAGATCTTATGCACGATGAAGCTATTGTTCTCTTGTTTATAAATGGAAGTTTTGCAATGGTTGAAACAAACAAAAGGACACCCATGTCTTGGGTCTTTTGCCTATAATGGCCAGTCTATCTGAATTTAGTCTTTTATCGCTGAATGGTAGTGCTTCCAAAATTCCCTGCTGCTGTAAAGTCGTAATGTCCCTGTTACAAATAGGTATAAAACACTTCGATAAATGTAAGTGTTGCCAGCTCAAAGCGATAAATCGTCACTAATTAGGCTTTCTAAAATCAGTGTTGGGTCATAGGCTTGATTTTTGCAGATCTGTAAATTGCATGTCTAAAACTTCCTTAATGTCTGTATTTTGAGAGAAAAAGGTGGACTTGGTTGCTCACTATTGGGAGTTATGCCTCTAACCGAGGATAAGAAAATTAGTAATATTTAGGTGTCTTGTATGATTGTACAGTTCCAGGAGCTGATATTGAGGAAATGCTTTGACAGTCTGAAGAGCAATGGAATTAAGAGAGTTGACTGTGAAACAGAAAGAATTGTGTGTAGGTAACAGGTGATGTGTTGCAGCTTTAGTAACATGGAATAGATAAGTTGTGATGTGGAGTTAGACAATGGAGTGTTATGAAGGAAAGCACGCTCTAAATCAAAAGTGGTGGGAGATCAGAAGCATATGTTGTAACTATAAGAAGTGGTTAGTCATGGTAGGGATGTGGTTGGCTTTTTATCAAATTCTCATTCATAGAAAAGGATTTAATAATTGAAATCTATAGCAGCTGGCTTTTCAGAGGATTTCACACTATTCTGGAAAATTTCATTCTTGTTATCTATCTGAACGTATTTAGAAAAAGATTATTGAATGGGAGGGAAATAAAGAGTAACAGCTGAAGAGCGGAAAGCACTTATTAGAAACACTAAAAGTGAGTTGAACAATTAACCTAGAAGAAGAGATGCAGAATATCTTGCATCACTCCTCAAAAATATGCCACCACCCCCACCACTGCTTCATAGTGGCTGTATTTTGAGTGATTTGTGTCAGGTGAAAAGCACTCTCTTCTGTGGGAGGGGGAGTGCAGGCTTCTTAATAACCACTTCTTGATGCAACCACCTGTGTAGCACCTGGGGCTCCCAAGTGTTTCCTTATATTGCTATGGAAACCTGAGATGGAACGAACATACACATAAAAGTGACATTTAATTTGATTTAAGACGTTAGGAGAGAGTATTTTTATGACTCAATGGTGCTTATCTAAACTGATCTGAAGCAAAATAGTTAACTGTGGGGTGTGGAACCTACCTCTTGCCCACTTAAGAAAATTAAGCATAGTAAATATGAGTTTTGGGGTTTTGTTTGTTTGTGTTTTCATTTTTTTATCATGACTGCTAGACAGTAAATGGAAAGTAGCTTGCTTACTTTTAGAAAGGCCTGTTGAAGTTTGCAGTGTCTAGGTGCAGAAGTTGTTTGTATTGGAAGTGGTTTGGTTGTCTCAGTATTATGCTGTGCAACAACCTGGAACAGGACTGAGAGCGAGTTGTAGCGTGGCTGAGTTTTCAGTGGATGTTACTGGGTTTTGAAGGAGCTGGTGTTAGCAAGAAGCAGAAAACTGCCTCTTCCCCCTATTGTTCTCTTCTCCCATTGTTGGTTTAATCTGAAATAGTACCATATCTAAAGACTTCTTTACACACAAGCAGTGACCTAAGTAATTTGGCCTTAGTTCAGTCCTTTAATTAGAAACTGGATAAAAGGTTATTTCTGGAATACTCCTAGTCTGAACTGAGCGTGTCCATAGGATTTGAGGCAAACAACGTTGGGTTGCAGGTTACATGGGTATTTGAAGTTGAACTTGCTGAATTAGACCAAGAGAGTAAAGGCTGCTGTTCTAGTAACACCAAAACTTATGTGTATATGTGTTCTTTGTTTTCTATAGAGTTCGTTTTAAAGTATTTTAAACTTTTTTTCTTAACCAAAAATTATAAGCACAATAAGGTCTTTCTTGAGGTGCCTGCACTTAATCTCAACTCTGTGGTGCAAATAAAAAGAATTAAAATGGAGGAAAAGACAGGTGATCAGACTGACCCTGAGAAAGAAGTTCTATATCTGAGGTCTTGCCTAGTGAGCTTAGCTGCTTAGTCTTGCCTAAGTTGCTTAGTATAACAACTGAATTTTTAATTATTACCAGACTATGTTGGCATAACAGTAAAAATTCCCCAAAGTACCCAAAGCTGTACAGGCTGGTCTGCCTCTGCATGATGCCTTACTCATGAAATGCCCTTGAAGCACCCCAGCCTTTGAATATTGAAGTGCAGATACTTGCCAAAGGGTATCTGGGATTATTTTTGCCTACCACCTGGAATAAACCTCTAAAGTGTGTGAACGAGATGCTTTACAGCTTAAATGTTTGCCTTTTCAATAGGGGATAGCGGAACTGCTGATGGTAAAAGAACCACCTCCATCAGTGTTTGCCAGGTGGTCTCAGACAAATCACTTACCTTGGACCTTAATTTCCCCGGTAAAAAGTAGAAGCATGGTTTGCTGTCTCCCTCCATTTCTATATTCTCAACCCTCTGTATGATTATTATGATGTTCTGATCATGAGTACTTCTAGGTAATATTATCAGGTAGATCTTTAAAAAAAAAACCAACAAAAGCATGAGCAGAAGGTGTTCTGCTGCACAGCAACTGTACAGCAATTTTGGGGGCTTCTTTTATATAACTTAAAATCTTTTATGATGATTAGGCATTGTTTTAAGTCTTCCATAAGGACTTCTGTGGGTTTTAGAAGGATCAGTGAATTTGAAAATGAGGATAAAACTCTCTCCAAAGCCATTTCTGCTTTGGAATATAGTGAAAAAGTATGTGGAACCCCTGTGTTTCTGGTGTATGTATACTTCTTGACAAAAAGAGAATTACTGCTGATTAGTTTTTGTTGCTATTGCTAAACCCTAAAAGCTTTAACGCTGCCATAATCCTATTTTGTATGTTTCTTATGGGATTCTTTTTCTAAGTGCTAATCAGATACACCTCTAAAAGTCTTGCAAGATAGACTTATATTGTCATCATAAGCTTTTGTTTAGCTTGCAAAACTATGACTGGTGGTGGTAATGAGGCTGTTTGGGGAGATGCAAAAATAAAAAGAAAAGCAAACCAACCATCACCTTCAAACTGAGCTCAGTTAAATATAAGTAGATCAGTGGTTTACTTCTGTTAGTAAGGCAAGTCGAAGATACGCACTTTCTGGAGCCTGATGTGTATACGCAGTCAAGGACTGTTACTTCTTAAAAGAGTATAAAAAAACAAAACAAAAAGAATAAAAACCCCAAAAACCTAAGGAGGACTTAAACAGTAGAGTTCAGTTTGACACCTAAACGTAAGTGGCTGAGCTTTCACTTGTTGGTGCAGAGCTACTGACACAGCGAAACAGGGGAAGTGATTCACCTGACCAGCTGAGATGTGTTCTCGGGGGTGGGCTGCATGCTCCCCATGCTTTTTTCACTAGGGATCTCTTTCTCCCAAACGGATCCCGCACAGGATCTTTGTGGAAGCAATAACCTTCTGTGTCTGCTTTACGGTTTGCAACCGGAGGATAAAATGGCCAATCTACACAGGCTGTGAAGTGTGATGTTCTCACCCGTTCAGCAGTTCCTGTCCATTTGGAATCCCTTTTCACCAGTCTTACCTGTGGCATTTGGACACGAGTCCTTTTATACTCGGAGCTTGTTGTTAGCATGGCCTGCAAATCTGAGCTTTGGGTTGCTTTTGCAGATGGTGGATCGTTATAATGCAAATCAAATACCTATCCTTGCTTCTGAGATCGGGCTTTCAAAGCACTATTGTTCTCTAAATGCTTATTTATGAATGGCAGCCTTCCACTTACCATTTAAAATGGGAAGTATACCTGCCAGTTCCACGCATAATGAAGGGTTCCTAGCGGCAGTTATTCTGGTATCCTCTTTGAAGCTCTGGACTTTGGCTCAGGTTTGGCTTTGTGAACAGCCTGGCCACACAGCCAGAAATATGCTTGTCTCATTGGAAAATGGGGAGTTGGGGCAGGTTTTACCTCTGAGAGGTAGCTATCTAGTCATCTGTGGTGTCTGGCTCTGATGCAGTCAGGGAACCTGAATTGCTGCACTCCTAAAACACTGTTTGTAACAGCTAGTATTTGAGCAGCACAAACATTACAATTACTCCTCATCTGCGTTGTAGCAAAGGGCTTATGTGAACTGCTCCATAAAATGCAGTGGTCTCTCCAAAGCCCTGATTTCTTCTTTCAAGCTAGCATCAGCTGTGTCTATCACAGTAACCATGTGCGAATTGTTTTTCCCCTGGTTTTCCTAGAAGCTAAATCCTGGGCATGTCTTAGGTATTTCCTCAGGCTCTGGGCTAGTGCTTTTCTTCCTTGTGTTACCACTTGTCTCAGGACTGCTTCTTTCCGCCTGTTGCTGATTCCCAGCTCCCTATTAATTGTTATCATAATAGAAGAGGTGTATGATGATTCTGTTCTTTTTTCTCAAAGTGCTTCTTGCTTCCAAAGATATGACTGATCCCATTTTAACTATTGGGGTCGCTCCTGTGTGTGTATATATATTTTTTTTTTTTGTTTGTTTTTTTCCTCTTGGCAACTACAATGAAAAATCTTAGCAAATGAGTCAATCTCTCAACAACTTCTTATATTATTAAGAGCTTGGTGCCCTTATCAGATGCTGGTGACCCAAGAGTCTCAGAAAGAACAATGGTGTGGATGCCGTTCATCATCTCTTCCCGTAGCATAGCTGGAAAAGCACTCTCATAGTTCATGGGTGTTCAGTCTCCTGTGTGTGGGAGGATTTCAGCCCACATTACAGGAGAATGAGCCAGTCTCTGCACAGATGAGGATGCGTCTCGAACTCCTATTGACAACCTTCTGCTCAGTAGAAAGAACTGGGCATTCAGTGCAGCAGGAGGTGCAAGCTTTGCGTACAGTATGTCAGCAAGGAGTGTTAGTGACTGACACAGAGGGTAATTCGTCCCATCTCATGATGAGACTGTTGCAGAAAGGAGGATTTAGGGTAGGATTTGAAGTTGGACCTCTGGTGTCTTGGTAGCATAGGTGTTGAGCTATAAAGCAGTCACAAATGGATCTTTGCCAAGCTGTTCTACCTCATCAAGGTAGAAGACAGGTGATAGGCCACTTGCCTAGAGATACCTGGGTCCTTCAGTGTCTGCTTGCTTCTGATTTAAAAACCAAACAACTGAAACAAACAAACCAACCCTACCCCCTAAAAAACCAACCAGACAAAAACAAGCAAACCTCACTCCCCCACAATCACACAAAAAAAACAACCAACAAAAAAAACAACCAACAAGAACACAATCTCCCCCTCCCCCCCAAAAAAAAATCCCACCACCACCACCACAAAAAAACTCACAAAAAACCAACAGCAACTGTATTACATCAACAGAAGATTACAAGAGCCTCTGTTGCTTGACGCAACCTTGCGGCCCTGATGGCAAGGGGACATCTGCCACTTTGGTCAAATACTATCAGGAAGGAGGATATTGCAGGAATGTGTTAGATATGACTCTTCTGTACCTGTGGTGAGCTATCAATCCAGTAAGCTGAAAAAACTACTCCTAGTGTTTTGGCAATTTAGACAGGATTCTTTTCTCAACTTCACAGAATTTGAACTTCCCCTATGATTGGTTTTGTTCATTTCAGAAGTGAATTTGCCACATGCTAATTGGGTTCATCAGCTCCAAAAGCAATGCAATTTTCAGCAGATGTATTCCCGCAAAGCTATTGTTCTTTTTATCTCTATTGCTGTGGCAGCCTTGAAGTTCCAGAAAGGCACGGGGTGCATGGTGATGATAGACCTTGTTGACTACTAGGCACTCCAGTGAGGGAGATGACATGAAGGAGAAGGGATCTGTTTTGGGCTTGTATCCAGTTATTCCAATATATTTTTAGACTATTTTGTGCTAAGGAAGTAAACACTAAATGCTGTGTAAAGGTTAGAGACAGACCCACCCATTCTTGGAATTATGTACAGCTTGTCCTGAGTGACATCAGCAGCAGATCTGTCTCGCGTGTATGTGAAATTTGGTGATATATTACAGTATCATTTTGTGCCAAAGCTTATTAAAAAATGCTATAGGTTGTTTCAGGAAGCCATTGTTTTATACTGAGCTTTTTCTCTTTACTGAATTTGTCCAAACACAGTAAATCCATTTAAAGAAATATTTGCAATATCGGGTACAGATTTAGTATCTAAGCTTTTCAGCTATCTGCCTTGGTTGCTTTCCCTTTGCTGTACGAGCCTTTGGAAAGATACAGGTATCCTATATAAAACTGGTTTTGCTACCACAACAGTATTATGGGTGTTATCCCTTTAAAATGTGATCTTTAAAAGCTGGGGTTTTTTTCCTATTACTTATCCTTCTAAGACTTGTTCAACTGGCAAAAAGCAAAAGCAAAACCAAAACAAACAAAACCACAAACAAAGCCAACACATCCAAATGGAAGTTAGTTTTGGCTCTCTTTAAATTAGGTATCACCCTGAATATGGAATGCCACCCATGTGTGTCATATCTGTGTAAATACTACAATGAGATCTCATCAATAAAGTAGATTTTCTGTGAAGCGCAGATGACTAATGTTAAATCTTATGCAATTTTCGTCCATTTATAGAAATCACTTGTACCTCTTTTTAATAATAAGCATACAACTCCCTATGAATATTTTTAATAAACGGGTAAAGTTCAGAGCTATTAGGCCACAGTACTAGTTCAATCCTTGGAACAGAGTCTGAGTCTCAAGGGTCACCATTAGCCAGTATTCTCCAGAAGAAATTGTCAACTCCAGAACTCTTCAGTTTTTTGGGGTTTTTTTTAAGTGACAATTTTCTTAAAGATTGGTGAATGTGAACTTTTGTTATCTGGTTTGCACCCTGAGCAGTGCATTAGTGAAAGAAAAAGGAAAAAAAATTAAATTACTGTAATCCTCGTTAACAGAATGATAAGAATATAAAGTAGCATTAGAGATGATCTTGTCTCTGAAATGGTCAGGTACAGACCCAATGTTCAGGCTGCATTACCCTCTCTGTGTTTGTAATGCATCGTGATGGACACAGAGTGCAAATAGTTCTCCTGATCAGTCTGTGCTTGGCGTACGTCATTAACAGCAGGACACCATGGCTGTTTCCTGAGCCTGTATTTTATAGGCAATACAGGAATACTGGAGAGAATTTCCAGGAGGGCCCACAGAACTGTACAAGGATGGGAAAACAAATCTTAAAGCAATGCCTAATGATGTTTTTATGTTGTTTGTTTTGTTTTGTTTTGGGGTTTTTTTGATCAAGAAAAAGAGTGAATAGTAATCACTGGACATGTATGTGCACATTGGTCTTTCTGCAAGATCTTAAATGTTATAGACAATAATAAATACTGTAGTTGGAAATCGAGTTTCTACCATAGTAACCAAGTACCAAAGGTATTTGGAAGTAGAGTAGTTAAAGGATTTCACCAACGCATCCTTAGAAAATCATTTAATACAGCTTCTGCCTTGTTTCTGCAGTGGTCTTGCCTGAGCAATTGTATTAATTCCCTCTGCAGTTAAAGCTGTGAGGCTTTAACAAGGCTAGAGCACTTGTTAAGCAGTCTCTATAGATAGGGCAGCTTTAATGAACTGTACCCTCTTTGTTACAGAGGGCAGCCCATTATGATAATAGGGATGAAGCTGTTTTGGTTACATTATTCTTGTGTCATGCCTCCCCTGTGGCTCTGACTTTATATGAAGAAATACTTTTTATGTTTTGTATGAGACTATCCTGCCTTTCTGTTAGAGAAAGATGAACCATTTCTTGAGCTTGTGCTGTGAATAAGTTGCCTGATTGTTTTTGTTACACTTCCCGATAGCACTGTTCATGTGTATGGTTCCTGTACTTGAGTGAATCAAGTCTCTTTCCTGAGTTTCTTTCTGTAAATCCCATTCTGTGAATTTGCTATTAAAAGAGACTTATCCACAGCAGATCAAGTTGTTGATCACCTTTGTCAAGCATGGAAAGTCAAATAAAGGCCAATTCTTCCTCTGTGCTCTCTGCACTAAAAGCTAGCAACTGCTTCCTGCTGAAGCATGCAGTAAATTTCCAAGAACTTTCAGCTAGTTGTGCAAAAGCTTTGAATGATGTGATGAATTTGAATGGGAGGAGCATGTATCAAGAAAGGACTTCAACCTGGTAAAATATATTGAACAATATAACACTGCGGTAGAGAGCAGAATCTGTTTACACCTGTCACTGTTTGACCTAGGAGAGGAAGATGGAGTGATTATCAGTCATGATCTCTTTGGAACTCTTAATAATAAACAATGTATTTAGGACTCTTTTCTGACTAGACATTGTTCTAATTTTGTGAATAATTGAATTATTCTGAAAAGCTATATACTTGAATAATGTTCACCCTAATTCTTCTTGCTGGTTTTTTAATAGAAACAAGCAATTCTTTGTGCTGTTTATCAAGAAAAGTAAAAGAAAATGGGCAATTACCAAGTCAAGAAAAATGCTTCTTAATTTCAAAGAAAAGTTAATTCTAGTCTGCTAATATAAGCTACTTTGTATTGTGTACTTGTCATATTTACATGCGGAAAAAGAAGCTGAAAGTTGGATTTAATAACTAAAATGCAAATTCCATATCTGTCTCCCCCCCCCTTCTCTCTCAGGTGGAAAGACATGACATGAATACCCTGAGTTTACCACTTAGTATTCGCCGTGGAGGCTCTGACACCAACCTGAACTTTGATGTACCAGATGGGGTCCTGGAATTTCACAAAGTCAAACTCAGCGCAGATAGCTTGAAACAGAAAATCCTCAAAGTTACAGAACAAATCAAAGTTGAACAAACGGCTCGAGATGGAAATGTGGCTGAGTATTTGAAACTGGTGAACAGTGCGGACAAGCAACAGGCTGGGCGCATTAAACAAGTCTTTGAGAAAAAGAACCAGAAATCTGCCCACTCCATTGCTCAGCTGCAGAAGAAATTGGAACAGTATCACAAAAAGCTCAAGGATATTGAACAAAATGGATCTTCCAAAGCCACTAAGGATACTTCCAAAGATAACTTGAAAGATATTCAGCATGGAAAGCCTCGTAGCTCTGGGCATGGAGCAGAGAGCGGCAAGTCGGGTGTGCCGGGGGTATCTTTGACACCGCCTGTCTTTGTTTTCAGCAAATCTAGAGAGTTTGCAAACCTGATCCGGAACAAATTTGGTAGCGCAGACAACATTGCTCATCTTAAAAATACCTTGGATGAATTTCGGCCAGAAACAAGTCCTAGAACTTATGGAGGCAGTGCTACTATTGTTGCCAAACCAAAATATGTTAGTGATGATGAATGCTCAAGCGGGACCTCTGGCTCGGCAGATAGTAATGGGAATACTTCCTTTGGCCCTGCTGTGTCAGGTACCCTGGACACCCAAGGAAAGCTTTCCATGATTTTGGAGGAACTAAGGGAAATCAAGGAGACACAGTCCCAATTAGCTGATGATATTGAGAACTTAAAAACGCAATTTAAAAGAGACTATGGCTTTATTTCTCAGATGTTACAAGAGGAAAGATATAGGTATTTTTTTTTTTAACTGTTGTTTTGAAGTGACTTTTGAACGGGTATAGAGACTATGTCGAAAGTGTAAATGTGGGTGTGTACTTGTGTGTGCGATATTTCAGAAGCAAGAGGAAAAATTCCAATCAGTATCTGGCACCAGAATGTTCCACTCCTTCCAATAACTGAAAAGACATGTAGAACTTTAATATTTCCTGTCAGATTATGTGGTAGTTCTTTGACTTTTGTCAAAGGCTTAACAGAAAATTTTCTCATCTGACAGACTGTGTTACAGAAACTGCATATAGATGCCAGTTGTTTTGTAACTGGCAGAAGGATCTATTGTGACTTGAAAATGCTAATCAGTCTACCGTGTAGCAGTGCTGACTAAAAGCTGCTAAATTTTACCTTTTAGTCCTGAGTACCTTGTCCAAATGCTTCTCAGACACGTTGTTATCTTATGGATGCAATGTCTCTTTGTACCCTGGTGTAACACGTGGCTGTGACATGTAATTTTAAGTGCTCTAGCACAACTTCCTCTTGCATTTGTTACTTGGAAATTAATTTCTTTATCATCTACTGTGAAAAGTGAGGTGTGTTTGAGTGAGGGCTTGCGCCTGCTGTACCTATGTCCCATTTGTCATATAGCTTGTTAAAGTAAGTGTTAATTCTTGAAGTCTTTGCTAAGCCGATAAACAGAAACTCACTATGAAATGCAATACTCAATGTTCCCCTTGTTTACAGTTCTTGCAATACAAGGGAAGGATGGATATCAGGTGGTAACACGGGGGAGGAATGAAGAGAGCAAATGGCCTACTGAAATCAGGACTTGGTTTCAGGAGAAGGCAGAGTGGCCTGTTCTGACAGCTCACTGCCATTAAGATCTTGAGCCTCCTGCCACCACAGCCAGACAATTTTTCTTCCATCATTTTTGTGTTGACTGCATTGTCTGTCTGGTTTTCCCTGTGTTAAATCAAGTTAGAAGCTTGGGGGGGGGAAATATATATATATATATATATATATAAAATCTAGTTTCCTGATGGTTTCATTGAACTGGTTTACTGTGCAGAGACATGCCAGAGCAGGCTGTACAAGAATGCCAGGACTCTGCAGTTGTGTTTGAGAGTGGATCTGGGGAACACGTGTTTTTCTTTCACTACTGGCAAGCTGTTAACTGGCTCAAGCTTACTTATGAAACCATATCTACTTGTCTAAATGAGGAGTGAAAAACAGAAAAATTTGAGTTGGGTACCCTTAGGCACTGTTTATAGTTCATATAATTTGCCAATGGTGTACAAATATTTGCTTTTTAACACCCATTGCCAGCAAGAAACACTCAAGGCTTTCAGTTTGCTGAATAAATGCTTGTGGAGAGTTTCCAAAGTTTTTAATGATTTCTGTAGGTGCTCTGTAATGCCAGTCAGATGAATCCATAGTACACTGAGAAATTACCTTTTAAAATGTGTAATTGTTTTCATGATTTAGCATTACTTGAATAGAAGGCACTGAATTTAGACTTGTTTTTTTTTTTTTCCTGAGAAGATATGAAAGATTGGAAGACCAGTTAAATGACCTCACTGATCTTCATCAACATGAGACAGCAAACTTGAAACAAGAGCTAGCCAGCATAGAGGAGAAAGTGGCGTATCAGGCATATGAACGATCACGAGATGTTCAGGTACCATTTTTTTCTCCTTATCATAAACTTCCAACGTTTTATAGAAATGTGGTACTATAAAAGACTGGCATCTTCTTACATCTTTCTGTATAAGGAATCTGGGGAAAGATTTTATTTTTTTTTTGCGTGTGTTAAGGTGGAAACTCAAAATGTTTATATTGGTGACAGTATCCATTTTATTTCAGTAGATTCAGAATTTTATCTCCTGGCAGTGATGATATAGCCTAGGCAGACTTGTGGATGAAGAGTGGCCTATTTTAACTTCTTGCATCAGATGAGGAAGGAATTTAAATCTCCTTGTATTGTTTAAAATGCCACTTTTGACAATAGACCTCTTGCTCTGACTTCCTACAACATGTAGTCATATCACTGGTAAGGTTTGTTATAACAGAGGAATGCTCAAATACTGTCTTCATATTGGCTCAACTAGTCTAAAAAAACCAAAGAGAACAAAAACAACAACTCTGTCCCATATAGCCCTGTGCTCACATTTCGAAGCATAGAGAGCTCAGGCAGCAGGATGATCACCCTGTTACCTGATCTGTGTGAGAGTCAGGAACCCCCCGGGAGCAGAGTGGGGAAGCGATGGGACTGAATCTATGCATCTCATAGGTTCCTTTGTAGGTTTAAAGAAGGGAGGTCTCTCATGCAGGACTCCTTTCTGTGAAGGCATCTTGAGGATGTAAAAACTGAATGAGAACAGAGTTCTCCAGTAGAAGGGCTGTGAAAAGGTTGCTATTGCATTAGCAAAACCGTGGAGGGGTGTGAGAGATTTTTAAAAGTAATTGAAGTGTGATGTTGATAGAGCTCTTTTTTTTTTTTGTCTCTTTGGAGGTTTGGTAAATAGTCACTTTCACTCTATTTTAAAGTTGTGGATATTTTAAATAACCACCTAACACTGAAAACACTCTGTCCCAAAAGGATGGGCAGATCATTTTTAAAACACTTGCTCAACCTCGCAGTGCAGAACCACAGGAATTGCACTTTTGCAGCTGGACTTTCTCTAAAGCAGCATGAGGTGATCTGAGAATAAGTTACAGTCAAAATCAAGGGAGGATCAGGAGAGTTCTTTAGCGTGTAGTGGAGAGCATGCTGAATACTAAGGGACATTGTGCCACCCATTAAGAATGGTCTTCTGTATTAATACGAATTCCTGTAACAGTGAAAGGAAACAGTCTTCTGTAAGGTGCTGTGCCACATGCTTTGAGATGACTTTGGTGCCTGGCTGCTCATGTCGTATGCCAGCTCAACTTGCCGAAACAACGGTGAACTGACCCAGCAAAAGGAAGTTAATAACTGTGCCAAGTGGTTTTGCTAGTTTTTGCACAGAAGACTGGGTTGAATCAGTTCACTGTGTGGGCAGGTGAACATTCTTGCCAGTGCAAGGAAAATGTTTGGAGTTTAAGAGTAGGGAAAAAAGTAGGGATGCTGGACTGTGATTTCTGCCTTTTACACAGTGGTAAAAGGTTCTGCGAAGTTGGTAAAAGGTTCTGTGAAGTTGATCAATCTCATTATAGCCTTGCGCTGTGTTACATAGTGGTGTCCAAGACCCAACTCCAGCAAAAAGTAGCACTTTGGCAAGTCAGTGGAGCAATCAGAAATTTTTCTGTTTCACTTTGAGAGGGCTTAAGATTGGGGTTAGTGGCTTAGGAACCATTTTACTCTGAGACCATTTTTAATCCACTCTCAAGCAGGGAAAAAAGGTCTGCTTTCTTTTGAACAAAGTGTGAAGCAGAATATATCATGTGAGAGAGAATCCCGTAAAAGCATCACCACAAATTTCTCCACTCCCCATTGCACACTGCCCACTTGGGGTGTGGATTAATGAGTGTTCGCACTGACAGAGGGAGAAAGCGAGCTCTGAGGACGCAAGCCCAGTAGAACGGGTGGCTTTGAGAGAAAAAGTAAGGTAGAGCAGAAAGGCGGTGTAAATCAAAGGCTACATGTTGCAAAGTAGACTTATTTAGTATCACAGCAAGCCTGTACTACCCCAATGTTTTCTATAGCAGCTATAGATAAACTAACTATGATGCTGTTCTAATGCACTGCAAGTTGCGATGGCAACAGTATGTGCAGTACTTTATCTCATCAGTATGTGCAGGAAACGTATTCTGTCATGAACATTAGAGTTATGGTACTTTTTCTCAAGCATGAAAAATGTAAAAACTACATTTTGGACAGTGTTGTCAGATTTGATTATGCCTGAGCAGGCAGTGATACACACGTGCAGATACATATGTGCATTTATTTCTTTTTTATAGTTGGCAGTTCATTCAAATTTTAGGAGTCTATAATAAATTACAGTTCTAATCTAGCTGATGGATGGTTCTGCAGCTAAAATGGAAAAACTGGTGTATAGAAATACAGCTGCCCTAATTATTGTTTTCTGTCTCCAGGAAGCCTTGGAATCATGCCAGACCCGCGTTTCAAAGCTGGAGCTCCATCAGCAAGAGCAGCAAGCACAGCAGTCCGAAACAGTTAATGCCAAAGTGCTCCTGGGGAAATGTATAAATGTTATCCTGGCCTTCATGACTGTCATCTTAGTGTGTGTTTCTACTATTGCAAAGTTCATTGCTCCTATGATGAAGAGCCGTTTTCATATCATCTGCACTTTTTTTGCAGTAACACTGCTGGCAATATTTTGTAAAAACTGGGATCATATAATTTGTGCCGTAGAAAGGATGATTATACCAAGATGAAGCTGCTGGTCTGGCTGCTTTGTTTTTGTTGGTTTTGGGGTTTTTTTCTCCTTCTTCCCCTCCCTGTTTTTCTAAGTGCTGTGTATATATGAGTTTGGGTTTTTTTTGTCAGTTTAAGTGTGCAGTCTAGATGGAGAAGGGTACAAAGACTCTTGGACTTTAAGGTGTAGATACATAAATGCGTACCTGTTGGCAGTCACTTGCCTGTTCAATCCGATTGTGTCTAATTGGCTATGTCTGTGATGAACTGCTCGCTTATGTTGGTCTTCTGCCTTAATCCAACAGGTTCTCTGCTTTACAAACCCACACCCGCAAAAGACGGTATGATGCTCTGGGGGGGATCCAAGGAACTGCAAGTATCAGGTGTGGTTATTACGAGACCGGAGTGCAAAAAGTGTGATCAGGAGGGAAGTGCACCATAATGTGTATCAGCCTTGTTATGCTAACAAGCTACTTTTCTCTCTGAATCCAGCTGAAATGATAAGGATTATACAGTCATATGTATTAATAGTTCTTGATTCTAAGTTAATGAGTATCTGTATATGGGGTTTCTAGTTTCAGGACCAGGAAAACTTGATGCTTCTGCTATGACCTTTTTGCACAAAGAGTTTATTGCTTGTAAATTAGACCAGTGATGACTATTGATGACAGGTAGCGGTTGTTCTGTCTTGGCACTGTTTCTTGTCACATTTGGGGGGGAAAAAACCTAAATGTGGCATAAGACTTCCAAAGATGAACTGAATTGAATGACAGGATCTCCAGACTACTTTGTAAAAGGAGTGAAGAACTAAGTAATTGGTGGGTAAATTGTCATGCAGACCAAAGCACTCACTTGCTTCAAGCCCTGCAACCTGCAAGGGGAAAGAAGTACGCAGAAAGGCAATGCTTCAGTCACTCTTTGTTAGCACTAAATTGTTGGGGTGTTCTGAGTGCAAAGCAGACAGGTGGTGGGACCATGGGTACAGTGGATTTCTTTCTTGTGTCAGATTAAGGAATGTGGAAGAAGCATGAGGGAGCAACTTCTTAGGGGAGCAGGGAGTTAAACTTCTGTAAATATGCAAACACTATGCAGACTCTCTTGACAAACATTCATGAAGATAATGTATTAGCTTACAGTACCACTACCAGGACACAGGATTGGTTTTGTTTTCTTATCGGCAATTATTTTGCTTGATTTAAGAACTGCAAAAATAATTTCCCTGAAATTTGCTTGGCTTTCAGCCATGATGTAAAACAAAACCTTTAATAAAAAAATCAACAACAACAACAAAAAAAAAACAACTCGCCAAAAACCAAACCAAAAAAACCCAAACCAAACAAACCACCACACACAGAATTCTTCTCCACTCTCCTTTCAATGAAAAAGCCTTGTTCCCAGTTATTTGATATTCAGTGTTACTTATTTTGAAATTAACTGTCATGACAGATTTTCTTTCCAGTTGCGGTATTTTCTCTGCTGGTTTTTGGTGGGGGGGAGGGATATTATTTGATGTGTGTGTTTATTTTTAATCAAATGCAAGAGTTGTGTAGAAATTCAGAAGACCTTCATCT
>JANIMW010018022.1:17512-27848 GCA_024582635.1 Todiramphus saurophagus
GTCCCGAACGTTTGTATTTTTAATTTGCATAACCCCTCTCGTCATGACACTATAGCACAGGGACAGTTAAGGGGAAAAACTTTGACATTTTACCATGACTGGATTAACAGTGAATACAGATACTTTTTGTGGATTCAGGGACTGAAGGGAGGACAGAATTAACTGCATAAATAATGATATGACTTAGCTTTTTAAAAATTCAATTAAAACACTCTGAAAATCATTAAAGAATTCCTCATATGTGCCACATCTTTGAACAGAGAAATCAGGGAGGAATTGGGCTAACTCACAGGCACCGGGAATGGATCAGGTCAAGCATGCCCATGTTATCCTAACCTAGTCCTGCCTCATCTTCAGAGGAAGGTGGAGTGGGAAGCAGAAGTCCTGCTGAGAGGGATATGACTTTATAAAGCCCAAACTTAACCAGTATCCCTGTCTGCGTCACGAAGAATTATTATATAGATACATTCTTCTTTTCCTTTATGTTATTTTTTTTTCTGTTTGCCTTTACCTCTGTATTCCTGCTATCCCCTGAAGAAGGAAAGAGGTATTGTGTTGCATATAGAACTCTTCTGTCTTAATTGCTGCCTGTGCTTGTGCTGCTCTTTAGTTCAGCAAGACCATTCTTTTCCCATCTCTGAACCTATTTTGGCACAGTATGCACTCATTGCAACAGGCCTTCAGCCCCACCTTCCAACTACCTGCACTTCGCCTCCTTTTACAGCCAACTCAAACTGAGGAGGTTGCTTCCACTGATGCAACTCATAAACTTATCTTCACAGGAAAGTCCCTTCCACGAGGTTAAAAGATTAAAAGGAAAGAAGAATTGGCTCTTTCCTGGCCTTTCCATCACAAGAAAGGGTTTCCTTTAGTTTGTTTTTATGCCCTTTTGATGTGTCCTGAGATCCTTATGGTCTTTTTGGCTGTTTTCTTGTAATTTCTTTCTGTCTTTGTTTTTGAAAAGGCATATAGTGTCTTTTTATGGTCTGTACTTTCCATTTCTTTATCCAATGACTGTACTTCTATTCAGAGTCCTTTCCTTTCTGAAGTCTTTTCCTAAATTCTACCATCCATTTTATTAATCAGCCTTATGAATCGTGTGCTTTGTTTTGTTTTCCCCTCTCACTTCTGTAGGCCACAAAATTATACAGCCATTAGGAAAAAAAAGAGTCCCGCTACTCTGAGTACCTCAGAAAGCTGTGACTCTTCATGGTGTTTTCTTGACATCTTTATTATAATCTCCATTTTCCTATTCCATTTGCACAGCCATCTTCTGGTCTGTCCATGTGAGAAAACAGATTGCCTAGCATTTTGTTAAATGGGCTCAGAAGGGTACAGGTGCAAAAAAGCAATACCATGTGTTAATAATTTTTATGTAAGAAAAACTCCTTTAAATCTGTTGCATGGTTATATGTTTAAAGAGAGAGTCCTCCCAACACTAGTGTGTGTATTTAAAAATGCAATGTCAGGTAGTCTCAAGATCAGGCAGGAAAAAGGTTACTCATTTTTCTTATACCAAAGTTGCTGTGGTACAACCTGGGAATGTGAAAGGTTCTGCTTCAAGGGCACCCTGTTACAGTCCTGGAAGGTGACTTCAGTGAAAAATGAAGGTAGAACATAAAATCAATGGGCTTAGAAAAGATTGCTCACTGTCTTGATAAAATCTGACTGGGTCCAAACTGGAAACAGAGAAGGGTCTTGCATTTCCATATTGGTTTTGTATCTGGTAGAGGACACAGAAAAGGCTGTAAAGGCTGCATAATGTTACTTGTGCTTTTAATTTGAAAGAGCTCTAATTGGTAAATGGGCACAGCACTTCTCTAGGTTATTTTCCCTGATGGATCTAAAACACTGGAGGATGTGATGTGCATTAAGAAAACAGATGTGAAAGACAAAAGCCTGTTTTTGGGTAAAACTGTTGTAGCTTTGCTGCAGTGCCAGGAGCTCTGCCAAGTGGAAGGCCACCCAAAGGGGAGGGAGGTCTCCCCTCCTGCCTTCACCATCTCATTCTTTACCTTGTGCTGACACTGGTGTGTGTTGCAGTCTTCCACATGCCATGTAAACTCACTAAGCTGGAATAAAAACCTAGTGAAAGTGGTGGATAGCCCCCCACAGCTAGACACTTGAATGCCTGAGGGAAAGGTCTGGCAAGGGCAAAACAGGGACAAAAAGGGAGATGGTCTTTTTTTTTCTGTAGTGAATCATTAACTGCCCCTAAAATTGCACTCTAGGCAGCCACCCTGCAGAGCAATGGAGCAACTTCAGCACAGAAAGGTTCTTCCTAGCTTTTGCCTGCAGGGAACAGATTAAAGGAGCACCAGGATGTCATAGCACATGTGCTAGCCAGCTATGGCTGTACCCAGGACCAAGGGCTCTCCAGGGCTGATACCTGTGCTATTAGCTTTGATATCAGCATTGTTTCCACCGCTTAGGCTGGGATTGTGTGAATGTATGTATCTGGCCAAGCTGTGCTTGATGTGAAGATATGCTTAGGCCATCCCAAACAGTCGCAAGACCTCTATTAATGGGAACTTTGGTCATCTTCTCAATTAGTTAACCATGTTCTTTCTGTCAGGATATGGTTTGCTCTTACGTTCTCATGCAACACGTTGGACATTCTTAGTGTACTCCTTACACTTACTCATTGTGAGCCTGTAAGACACACCCACTCAACAAAAAGTTGCCAGATGGTGTCTTTTCCGCTTAGTGCTGCCTGGTAGTTAATTATTTCACTTCACTTTGACTGTTGTTCTACAGCTGAGAAGTCCTTCAGTTAGTTGTTAATACCTACTGTTGTAGGCTTTTGGCAGCTTTTCTGCTCAGAGCTTTCTGGAGATTTAGTTAACACAGTTTTCCTGATCTCCTCATTTCAGTATTCAGGTCTAAATTAGGTTTCCTCTAAAACTTGTACAATGGATCCCTCCACTAGCTTAAACTAGAACTCCATTATTGTTGAACATTGTTGACCCAGTTAAAATTCCTTCTCCTTTCTGCTTTATGTTACATGCTTTCATGCAACTTCTCATTTAACTGTTCTCCAGTGATACCTGCTTGTTCTGAATGCTTCAAGAAGCTCTATCAAGTCTGACTGCTTTTTAGTTCAATACCAAAATGCTTGTGTTAGGCAGTGCCTCTGCTGCAGGACCATCGTCTGTTCTTTGAGCAAATCATGACTGCTTGTCTGGAGAATAGAAATTCAACAGGTGAAGGCAGTTTGCTGTAGGACAGATAAGTGAGCCACTGTCTAAAAGTTGAAGCTTGACAGATCTAGTGTAAGCATAAACTTCAGTTTTGTAATCATAACGGTTACAAGCTAATTATTAGCTAGTGAATAAACAAGGACTCCAACATTTGAAGTTGAGTGCTGCTGTTCAACAAGGAATCAGTTCAAGCTTATGTTTGTATTAAAGTCAACTGCATAATCACAGGTAGTGCTTTCTGGAGTTAAAAGTCAATGAACAAGAAATTATTTGGAGGGAAAAAAACCTAACGCATAGAAGCCTGGAGTTCACTGAGGTGGTAAGGAAACCACTGTTGGAAACTGAGCCCCTTTCCACTGTGATACAGATATTTTACTTCTGGATTCAATCATACAGCAGGAGGTATCCACAGATTAATGTAGTTGAACACTTTAATTTGGATAGAATTTAACCACTTCAGAAAGTCTCTCTAGCAATAGCAGTCAGGCAAGTTTAGTCTTCTCTTTTTTAATCAAGCAAATATGTATCTGCTTTTTTTCATTTACCATCACGACAGAACATGGCCTTTACTGAATTATATTGCTCCCCTTGAAAATGCAAGAGATTATAAAAGGCTTGTTTTCAGATGAAGTTTAAATGGCCTCTCTCTGATGCTGAGCAGAATCCATCAGAAAGAATCAGACAATTTTACATTACAGCACTGAAAGGCTAAGAAAAGTTTAGTTTAATGGAATTGCTTACTTTCCTTGAAGAAGCAAACTGAGATAATCCTGTATATAAAGACTGCATGAGGACTAGTCAAACTATCTTGTAGGGTTGGTTAGCTGTATGTTTTGAGTATTGAGTTGTATCGGTGTTGGAAAGTTTTGCACAAAGCCACCTTCCTTTTTAAGCAGGGAACCTGGGTCTGGTAATATCAAGGTGTACCAAAAATCGTCTGCTTTTATCGACTCAAGTTAGTTGTCTCAGTGTGTGATCTACAATGTTTCTCATACCACTTTCATTTTGTGCAGCACTGTGGAAAGATGCAACTATGAAAATGTAATTTTTGTATATTTTGTTGTGTAGTCATGACTGCCTTTAAGGTGCCATTAACATTTAAGAAAAAATAAAAATATTTACACTGATTTGATGATGAACATTTTTTCTTAAACTTACTGTCTGATCACTCAACCCTCTATCAGCTTGTCAGTAACAAATGTATTCAATTGAGTGTAAGCCCCAGCTTTAAAATACTGGTGAAAAAGCATTCTGCTCTGCTGCAGTTTTGCCAAAAACTGGTAATTTGAATTTTATTTGCAGCTATGACATGGAAAAACTGGCAACATCGAATGTGGTATCCTCACTGCTCTCCTTGAGGGCTCATGTGAACATGCTATGCAACCGTGATGCTATTGTGCCAAGCAGTTGATCTGCCTTTTTTTGAGAACTGAATTAGAAACCTAAGCAGAGTTTCAACATTTTTGCCAAAAATCTTGGTCACTTGTGCCAAAGATGTAGTAGTGACATGCCTAATAGTTAATGTACCTGACATAAAGCAAAACATTTGCATTTATTTTTCAGAAGGCAGAAGTTTTGTCAGCTGGTGCTGGCAGCCATTGGGAACAATACTATTTTTATATCAAGAACAGAGTAGAAACAGTGTGATAACAGCGTGTTGCTTTGCCATCGCGCCATGCTTCCTCTTTCTCCCTATTCAAGGAAATGGCACACGGCAGCTCCCATGTCACCTGCAGCCTTTCCAAGGTTTTGTCAGGCCAAGTTTCACAGGGGTGCCTGGAACTCAGTCTATATTAAGGCTAACTCCATTCACAAACAGCAGGTTAACCCCCTGCAGCTGCTGCTAACTTTTGCCTGCTTCTGGCACAGGCTTAGTACACATCGCCTAACACTCTGGCAAAAGAGACAGAAAAAAAGGCATCTTAGTCATCATCAGTTCTCTCAGTTGTTCATAACTCTGGCTTTGATGAGTGCATAACACTCCAGTAACTGTTTTAGCACCCAAAACTACGAAGACGGAGAGAATAATGCAAACAATGGTGCTGTTTAACGTAGCACAGAAAGAGAAGTGTTGCTTATAGCCAAGTGGTGGTCACTACGCAGTGTTAGCAGTCACTAGATGAGACTAATAACCCTCACCAACAGCGTACGCTGAAAACACTTTGTGATGGTGCCCCCACTACCTCCCAGAATCAGATCTGTACAAATGTGCCAGAAACCTGCCGAAGGCACCCAAGACTTCATCTGCTACTACTCTGCAACTTACTTGCAACACCAAAATCCGCTCTGAACTGGCTGGTTCAGAAACTGCTAGCGGTGCAATTTGAACTCAGTGATAAACACTTCCTGGCTGCACTTCTCTGTGGCTCTATTTGTGCTGCTGTGGAGAAGTACGGCAATCAAAAGGCAGGTTCTGCCTCCCATGGCAACTAGGGAAGAGGCAATGTAATTGAAAGGAGAAAGTTCCACGCTGTATCCTCCTCAGTTCTTGTTTGGACTGTGAACTTAGGTGACAGTTTATTAGTGTCGTGAAGTTACCCAGCGGATCGATGCTATGTTACCTTTTTTGTGCAGCCTGCCAGATTCAGGGAGAAGTAAAGCAGGGAGGCTGAACTTCCCTGCCTAAGGACAAGCTTGAAGCTGCTAAGCTGCTGAAAGAAACATCAACATACTTTTGACAGAAACTTTAGGAACTGCGTTTGCATTTGATGTAGTCATGATCCCTTCAGTTGGTGAGTGTGTGGTTCTATCCATCTGTGTGTGTGAATCTGGAAAAACTCTGTTCAGTCGGTGGGTCTAGGATGGAGTCAGTCTAACAGAAATGAAAGCACAGGCAGGACTGAAGCCTGTAATATGGGAGAGCAATATACATAAATGTGAATTCTCCTTAAGCACAATAAATTCCCTCTTTTCTGCTGAATCCCATTTTAGTAAGTTGGTGCTAGTCTGGCAAATGTCCTTTTCCCCCATAGCTGCAGACACCTGATTAAAGGGAAAGGATGCTGAAGATCAGTATTTGTAAGCCCAAGATACTCCACGTACATACTGAAGGGAGAAGTAGAGCACACAATGCCTGTGTGATCAGCAGCCCCATACAAGATATTTGCTTGATTAATGGCTTCATAAACTGCCTCATGCTTCACGTATACTGATTTCCGATGTGCTAAAAATCTCTTACCACAGCACTATAGCACTTGAAAGCAGTTTCATCTTCTGTTTTTGCAATGACAAAAATATTATTTCTCTCAGGCAACCTGCACACAACAATGTATGATTTTAACTCTCCACCACAAACAGCACACTACTCAGCCACAGTCACCTCTGCTGCAGTTGTATGAGATGATGAAGCTTTGCGCACACTTTTGGGCTCTGCTGACTCAGAGGCTGAATAGAGCTTGTAGTCCCCACGCTAATTCCCCATTTGGCCTCTATCCTGCTAGGCTGCATTCAGGTCAAGGTGACATAAACTAAGTATGGATTATACTACAGGTATAACCAGCAGCATGTGTGCATAATGGCAAAACCCCTCTCTAAAGATACACCACTGGGCTATGGGAGCTTGAGGATTTATCTAATCTTGCAAGTATTTTCAGCTTGCTCAACTGAGGCAGCAAGGAAGTCTAAACAAGTTTTCAAACTCATCAAGATGTTTTCTGACCATACTTACACAGTATCATCCTCCAAAGAGTGTGCCTGCAAAACTCATTGAAGTATTTTCCTGGGCGCCTCTACGTATTTTACAGCAATTTGTATGTTGCTTGCTTTGTGTGAGGAGGAAATTTGCTGCTGTGTGAAATGCTGATCTACTTGGAACTAATAGAAGATGACATTTAAAGACACATAAATAATCTCTAACACTGTCAACCAAAAACCTTGAGGTCTCTAAATGAAACCTCTTTACTTTTACCTAATCCCCAAAGTGAATAGCGTACCTTGAAAAGACTTTTTTTTTTTGATTACTGGTCTCTGTAGCTGAATAAATTTCTGTTTCTATAAAAAAAAAAACCCCAGTGATGTGAGAGATGTTTCCAAAAGGGCAATTTGACACTGTTGGAATCATCTAACATACTCTAAAGGTATTATGCTTGCTTCCTTTATGTACTGACTTAAGTAGAAGAGTAAGACTGACGTAAAGACAAAACAAACAAACCCCAAGGTGTGTTTCCTCTCTCTGCTCAACAGGATGGCTTATTTTCATATTTCTTCTCTCTTTTTTTTTTTTCTCTTTTAATATTTAAAGACTTCATTTTCTAGCTGTTTCTCCCTCTTGCATTCAAGGTTCATCTCATGATTGATCCTCTTCTCTCTGCTGTGTCGGTAAGCCTCACACACACCTGCTCTCTGTTCCTCCTTCCCTCAGCCATCTCCTTCTTGTGCCCTTGAACATCATCATGTCTTCTGAATTCCATCTCTCTCTTTCCTTGTACTCTACCAGATTCCCAGGTCAAGCCCATCTGAGTCACTACAGCAGTCCTATTTTTAAAGCAACCAGAGGTAGGAGCAGCTTTTGAACACTGCTTCTTGCAGTGCTGTGAGACAAGGAGAGAGATGGTCACTGTGACGAAGAAGAGCATCATCACCACCCATCCTTCAAAAATGCTAGCTATCAGGCAATTAACTTGAATTACCTGACTCAGCAGGCCTCTGAGGAATCAAGGATCCTTTTTTGATCCTTGCAAAAAACATGGAGGTGAAAATAAAGTAGCATGATTTCCACTATGTTGAGTCATCCTCTTAGAAGAAGATTCCATGTTGGAAATGATTACAGAAAAATTGCCCCATTATTCAACAAATTGGCTAGCAAGAGACACACAACCCTGTTTGTTGATTTGAGTTACCTAAATAATTTTAGATTTCATATTTTTTGCTGTGCCCCTCCCAAGACCTCACACTGAGTGACCTAGATTCTTGACATCATGTTTCTCATGTAATTTAATTGTATTCCTGTAGATTTTAGCCATGTAATCCTGATGTGAGCAGACAGTAACAGTATCAAAGAAAGAATCTGTGCCATGCTACCATTGCTGTTAATGAAGTTGTACAAGGGAGGAAGACTTCTGTTTGACCTTAGTTATCTTTAATACTTGTCAAGCTGATATGGGAAAAATAGTTAAAAGTGAGCAAATTTGATACAGAAAGCGAGAATCAGTCATGAAACTTCGTAATATTTTTTTTTAAAGATTTTTTTGCATTGTAAAGCCATGTAAAACTATAGAGGGATTTTGTGTTTGGGTTTTTTTTTCCCCCTCTATCAGAATCTGTTTTGCAGCAAAATTGGTTCATCTTGGAAGGTGAACTTTTAAGTTGTTGTAATGTTACTTAATTCAGTATAAGTATACACTGAATACTGATGATATTTCACTTCAAATATTGCAAAGGTACTGACCACAGGCACAACACACATGTAAAGCTGTACAGCAACATCAGGCTGCACAGTCAGGCTTCCAGTGGGGTAAGTACTAAACTCTCGTCATTGTAGCTATAGAAGGGACAATAATGGGTTTTAGACATCTTATTTGCCTATGACTCCAAGCTGTGTGGTGTAGTTGGCGTGCTGGAGGGAAGAGACACCATACAGAGGGATCTGGGCAGGCTTGAGAGGTGGGCCTGTGCAAACCTCATGAAGTTCAACAAGGCCAAGTGTAAGGTCCTGAATTGCCCGGTATCAATACCGTCTGGGGGATGAAGGAATCAGAGCAGCCCTGCAGAGAAGGACTTGAGGGTGTTTGTAGATGAAAAACTGAGTATGACTCAGCAATGTGGATGCCTGATTCCTGAAGTGTTCAAGACCAGGTTGGATGGGGCTTTGAGCAACCTGGTCTAGTGGGAGGTGTCCCTGCCCATCTCAGGGGAGTTGGAATTAGGTGATCTTTAAGGTCCCTTCCAATCCAAACCACCCTGTGTGATTCTGTGATTATTAACTGAGGTTACAAACACCCCTAGGGGAGATAACTCTTAAGGGTAATCTCCAGATCTATATAAAACTACTGGCATATTTAACATTTGGCTTTTTTTTTTTTTCCCCTCTTCTTCCCTGGGGATGTGTGTGTCATCATAATACCCACCTTCTAATACACTAATTTGAATCCTTATTAAAGGATTGCTAATCTTATTAGGGGACTGTCGATACCAGTCTGGATGATCGATCTTCTGCTTTAGTCAAAGATATTTTAGAGAGATATTGAGGAAGTGTATGAGGAGGTCACGTTTACAGTATTTCAACTGGTCTTGGAAGCTGATTTCTATCCATAAACAGCGACTGTTGCCAGGTACACCTGAAGTCTATTTTAATTTGTAGATGGTTATGTCAGCCAGAAGTGTTCAGCTTGGTGTTAGCAACTGGACAACATCTACTTGGTACTGCTGAACACAAAACGTGACACGTAACTTTTTTCCTCAGCTAGAAAGTGTTAGGCTCAGGTATCCATTACCAGAAGTTACTGTGAGCTGCACGGCCACGTGCCATCAATTCTGTTGTTTCCCTCTCTCCCTCAGAAGCAAAATTGCCACGATGAGCACGGAACTTAATTTATTTGATACAGAAACTTTCCTCCTCTTTCCTGAAACTTTGGAGCCAAATCCCTTAAGTCCTCTACTTTTTCCTCAGTCAGTTCCGAGTTGTCAGCGAGATTAAAACAATGCATCCCTTTGAACTCTTCGCATCTGTCTCAGAAGCTGTTCTCTAAAGTGGCTTCTCTTCTTTGAACCCTTTCCATTTGACCCATTTGAGCAAACTGATGCAGCTGAAGATGTCCCTGCTCACTGCAGGGAGGCTGGGCTACGTGACCTTTAAAGGTCCCTCCCAACCCAAACCATTCTGTGATTCAATGATTTCCTCCCATGAGGCCACCAGTGCCTGTGAGGTGTAGCTCATGTTTTTCTCTAGCGCAGATGCCATTCCCGTTACTGTGTGGTCGTTCGTGGCTACTCTTACTCCGGGTGCTAAAGCTGCTGCAGCTACTCTTAGGCTGGGCCTTATTCAGCCGCAAAGTTTATAACTGAATCCTTTGACAGCGGTGGCACAAAGGCCGCGCTCTGCAGCCCCTCCGACCAGCAGCAGGTCGCCCCTTCGGCCCGGCCGTCGCCACAGCCGCCGCCGCGGCCGAGCCACCCTGGGCCTCGGGCACCGCCCCGCG
>JANIMW010018025.1:0-74626 GCA_024582635.1 Todiramphus saurophagus
GGGATGCCAGTAAGCAAAGAGACCTGCAGCCTTCTCTTACCTTCAGCCGTGTGTTGTAAGGTCACGATGATGCAACGCACACGAAGGTCCAAAATCAGATCCTGGATGATCTGAAGCATATCATTGGGTATCTCAAGTGCAGTAAGAGACTCGGAACTAAGCCTGGAAAGCAAAGAGAGGGAAGATCTGCAGGGTTCAAGCTGATAATCTTCACTGATTTTTTTAGACATTCTCTGTGTATGTGAACACAGCCTCTCCATCCGCAGTGTAGCCTTGAGAACTGTTTATCCCATTCAGAGAAGATTAATTATTTACTTAATTCAGAATCTTGCAAATACCGATTTCTTTTTCTGTAACGTGACAATCAGGTCATCACATCAACAGGACAACTCTTCCCACTGTCCCCTTGCACTTCCCTGCCTGCCTGTCTGCATCCTTCTCTTGTCTTACGATCCAAGACTAATCCTTTTGGAGCAGAAGTAGCTTTTTTTGCTGTTTGCATGGGAATGCGTAGATGAAATCCCACCTCCAGGACAGGGTGTCCGAGATAATCGTTACCCACATTACGACAGCAACAGCCCTCACGCTGCTGTATGTGGCGCCGTGGCTGTGCCTCAGATTACCAAGACCACAGCCCTTTGCTGCCGCTGTGCTTTGCTTGCTGCCTACTTCGAAAACTGCAGATTAAAAAGTATGGTATCATATCTGGATATTACTGCAGCTCCCAAAACATAACAGCAATTCTTTTATCCTCCATAGACAAACAGAAGCAAGTTCTGTATGTTGATGAGACGCTTTGTAATAAGCGACGTGCACATCACTAAGCTTATCAACAAACATAAACAGGAATATCACCTTCCATAGAACAACTGTAAAACCAAATGAAGATTTAAGAATGCTTCTATAGTGAGAAGTAAGCTATTTGCACCCATTTTGGCAGAAATAGGAAGACATGTAGCAAATGATGCAGATAATATTTTCTGCCCTAAAGAATCATGGAGTGCCTGTGTGGTACATGGCAAGTGTTTTATTCAAACTTTTTCAGAAGATGCTATGGAAAAAAAGAATATGTTAAATATGTTATGTAATCAGGCTGTAACATGAGACATTATTAATTACACTTGCACATAAAACCCCAAATCTGTCATAACTGATTTTTTTTGTAATTCTATTTTTGAAAAGTGTTACAGTCTCACAACTCGGGGCCATTTACTGCAGTACCCAAATCTATTTGTCTTAAAGCACACACATCCCAGGAATAGCATTGTTTTGTAGGTCTGCAGTTCCATTTACCTTACAGTCTGGATAACATGTGTTAACCACTGGCCAGAAAGCTCAGATTTCATCTCCCAGCCACCATACTGCCTTGATTCTCCTTCTCTGAGGCTGAATGGAAGCAAAGCTCCACGGATAAGTTTTACCAGAGAGTACATCACTTCCTGAATCATTTTCTGCATCAGAAGGGAAAGAAAAATCAAGCAAAAAGCTCAGTCAATATGCTCAAGCAGCCACATACTTGCTCCACGGAACAGCTTGGAATGGATCATTTACAGGTGGCTCCACATGGTAGAGAGCAGAGGAGGAGGTGGTGTAAGGGCACACAGATGATTTAGGAAATCTGATTTTCAAGGTGATGACACTAAAGTATCTTGCTATCGGAGGACAACTGAAAGAAAGCAAGACTCTCCCCCCATAACTTACCTTGAAATCATTTTGTCTTTGCCTAGCATTCTTCTTTGATCTTTCCATTTGGCCAGATTTTTCAGCAGTCTTGTGAAAACGAGAAAATTGAAAAGTGTAAGTATCTCATAACCACTCTTAAAATAATTCTGAAAAAGGGGGTTTCAAAGTGAAGAAGTGAAAACCGAGGAGTTTGTGATGCAGTTATAAGAACTAACTCATAGCATCTCAAGAAGCAAAGACTACACACGTCAATAAACTCTACTAGGTTGGTGTGCTAATGTTTAATCACGAGGAACAACGTGTATTTAAGAAAACTCATAGGCAAGCATAAGAACTTCATGAGGTCAAAGTCTCCTCACTGCAATGTTAGCAAGAGCTAAACCATCCACAGCCCACTTGGGCACCACGTTTACATGAAGAAACGCTCTTTTCTTAGCACGGAAGCTGCCCAGAGGATGGCATGGCCATGAAGTGGGAGATACTTCTTGGAACAAGGGCAATTTGGAATTGTAACATGTGCGAGGGAGGGTTGAGGGGTCTTTGTTTTCAAAAACAGCATTTGGTTGACAATGCTCTTTAAATAATTCAGCTAACTCTAAAAAAGACTCTGCAATGTAATCAGAAGCTTCATGGACCGTTTGCTTCTTTGAAAACTGAGGAACTTGAGCACGCTTTGCATGAGACAGTTACAGTTGAAGAAAAACATGGTTTGACTAATAGTCTTCCTGTTTGCAGGTCTAGCCTTCTGTGGAGTCTACTGAGAACACAGTAAATTATACCAAAAAAAGCGATTTCCAATATCGGGTTAAGTGCAGATGCAGAATTTTATAGTTAGCCAAGCCCCTGTTTTCTGTAGGTGCAGCAACATCTACTGGACAACACGTGCAATAACACTTCGAGGGATCTCAAAGACAAGCAAGCTACTTTCAAGTCACTAATTTGAAATGCTGTGTTTTTCAAATTCCCTCTTTGAAAATCTGGAATGCTTTATCTAAAGCAAAAGAAATACTTGGAAGTGAGCAGAAATTAAAGAAAAATAAAACTGCTTGGCAGTTTTGGAAGATATATAGCCCTGAAACTTTGTATGAAGCTCTGAATTACAGTTTCAGGCAAGGAGAACAATGCTCAAGTCACTGCTGCATGCAATACCCACCTCTCTTCTAATGTCTTCAGAAGAAAAGCTGTATTCCTTCAAACCTCAAGTAGAAACCTCAAATTCATACTGTTTTACAGCTGGATTAAAGAACCACCAAAAAATTCACTGATCTTTGATAGCTTTTTTTTTTTCTTTGTGGTTTTGCTGAAGACCGATCTTAAACCTTTCCTGCACAGACAGACCAAAACTATCTTGTGGTAAGACCAACGGTTACTCCTCAGATACGTGACTTCACCTAGAGTGATTCAAAGAACTCAACTCTTTAAACTGTTGAAAATACCACGTAAGTCTTCAACTGACAGAATTTTAAGGTACGCAGCTAACACTTCAGGGCTACAAAGAACACTCCCCAACTGCCCCAAATAGCTACAAACTGAACAAGAGAAAATAAAGCTTGAAATTCATATATGGAATTCTTTTTCCCCACGTTTTCAAAATGCCTCGAAGGCACTAACTGAAATCACCCTCTCTACCATTGTCACAGGACTTTTCCTAAAGCTCTGCAGCAATCACCTTGCTTCCTGCAGGAAAATAATTAGCAAGCAACTTGGTAAAAGAAACTTCTTCATGGACAATTAAAATCTGCATGGTTTCTGATGGAAGACTATATAAACCTTAAGTCCTGCCTGGGATGTGGTGACAAATAGTCTTAGGTACTCTAGAAGTCATCTCCTAGGTCATGTCACGCTCTCCTCCACTCGTCTTCAGTTGATTTGTGTCACGCAGACACAGAAAAGGACTGAGGCCATCATCCCTCCTCTCTCCCCAGGAACATGGTGGACTTCCATAAGGACCAAAGGAGCAGAAGAATTGAAGTCTACAGGGATTCCTTTTTCATAAGCTCAGAATCTGGCCCAACAGAAGAAGAGCAGATACACCTTCAAGTCTAACAGGAAAACTACCACCTCCTCCTCCTCTTTTTTTTTTAAATACATGGAAACAATGTTTTGTCCAGACATGAGATCACCGCATTTTCCACTTGCATTCATTTTCATACGCAGAGTTTCTCAACTTTATTTACAGTTCAAGTCTCAGTTTCTCTAGAAAATGCTTTCTTTTCATTGTACTCGGAAACCAGAAAAGAATCACAATAACTTCACAGGTGAATTCGTAGAGTCTAATTTCCAATGGTACTGTTGTCAAATATAAAGGTGCTCATTTCCCTTATGAAATTAATTATTTTTGTGAAAGTCAACAGCATTAAGGTTTACTCTTGATTCTACTTCTTCACTGAACATTATGAGTAAGCATCCTATCTTTCTTTTGATTTTATCATGCAAGATGAGGATCACAAATAGAAGCTCTAACACTCTGCATACTGTGTTCAACATATAAATGGCTATAGTATCTACAAGCATCAGCATATGAAAACATTGTATTGAATTACAGACAGTGGCAATAAGCAGAATGATAAATTGATAAATTAACTCTTTAGAGAAAATGACAAAATAAGCTTCCAAATGGTCTTTTCCCAAAGGTTTCGTTTTTCTGATAAAGCTGCAAAGAACAGCAGATACCTATGGCTGCTTTAGGGATAATGTAGTGGAATGCTGTAGCTATGATAAGTTAAGGATTTAAGCACAGCAGGACACCGTAAGGATAAAACCCAATCTCAACAGAAGAAATTATATAGCAACAGTTAAACCAAGAAGTTTTAGATGCACAGACTTTTTGGTTCAGTACTTTTTTCCCCTGCTTCTTGGATTATTGAGATTATATGTATGTAATTTGTAAAATCCAGACTGAGGAAGGACTACAAGCAGAGGTGACAGCAGCTGGCTGCACTCCCAGACTAGACTCGCTGTAGCGTGTCTGCTTAGATTCCTGAGCCTTGGTCACTTGGGACTCTGGTCTTGAACCTGTCCTCACTTCCAAACACTAAAAGCTTGAGAAATGAGTACTCTTCTTCCAAAGAAAGGAAATGTTTGGTTTTGGTTTTTTTTCTGTATGACTGTCTTTTACATATCTCTGTCTTTCACACAGGTTGCTATTTCTTCAGCTCACTGGTGAAGGGCAGCTGGCCAGCTGAGAGCAAGAAGTAAAACTACACCGAGACTGACTCCAGCATCTGGAAGATACACAGACACACCACTGGCAGAATTCTAAGTAATCTCACTGTATGCTTTTATTCTTTTAAAAATAGTGAAAAACACCTCACCTCCATAGGTTAGTATTGCAAGACACCTTACTAGTCAAGGCAGCATCTCTCAAATGTGTAAGACTCTACATATTGGTTTGAAAACCTCTGTTTAAAATAAGTCATCACTTCTTCCAGTGAAATACAATACTGCAAACATAGTCATTATGGAGCTTTGTTATTTAAAAGCTATTTATTCCGCAGAACCCATACCTCGCTGAATAAACTCCCATTCACATAAGAAATCCAGAGCTTCCAGAAGTTGGGCAGCTGACTCACAACAAGTTTCGTCAATTTTTCAACAAACACAACTTGCTGAGGAGCTTTGTATCGCCAGGCTAGAAAGGGAGAGGGGAAAGAAAAAGCAAAATTAAAAACCTTTGAAATAATAACAATTAAGAAGTACCACTAGCTTGCAGCTGCTTTGTGTTACTCTTTTGCTCTGTAACACTGGACAATCAACTTCATGCAAGGCTTTGGGCTGAGAAAGAACACAGGGTAGCAGCTATGCAGTAATCACTTGGTATATGTGTAAACTTTGGAAGAGTGTGTGCAACTTGTATTTTGAAATGCAAACATTCAACAAACTGGGGCAGAATTCAATTGTCTTGCATATGAAGATACACTGTGGCAGCACAAGAATGTAAAGCTCTCATTCTTCATTCTGTGCTCTTGAAAGATTCCTTTCATTCCTCCTCTCGCTAAAAAAAAAAAAATTAGAAATCAGATATTTACAGATGTTTTTTGAAGGAAGTCCCTGGAACTGGGAGAAGAGCAACATCAAAGCCAACCAAAGCCAGAAAGTTCTTCGCAAAAACTCACTTCCTGCAAAAAAGTACCCTGGTAAAAAATAACCTCTCCTGTGAAAAACATTTCCATCTCCCGTGATGTCACTATTGAAAGACTCCCGAGATGAAGTTGTTTGGACAAGGGTGTTGAAGACACTTTTGCCACCCAAGGGCTCAGCTGGTTGGGGACACACTGCTTGAGCTTAGTCACTCACTCTTGTTTCTCTTTCTGCGCTTACAGATTTAGGGAACAAGGACCATATATATGAAGTCACAGCAGGAGCCAAAGCAGGGAGAGATCTCTTAGCAAACACACACGAAAGGGGTGAAAACAGCAAATGGGGGTAGGCAGTAATGTAATAATTAAAAAAATCTGATTTTGTAGAAAAAACTCCAACCCAACTTTTATTACTTTGACATATTTCAGTTCTGGCCTGCTCTTGGCTTGCAACACCCACAGAGGATCCCTTTAGTAAGCAACGGCAACGCACGGGAAGAGAGAATTTGATTTGGTAACCGCCAAAACCACACACAGAGATTGTGGGTTTCTGTTCGGGTTCTTTGACCACACCACACACTGGACAAGGGGAACTGCAGCTGTGTCCTTGCAGATAAAACCACTGCCTACCATCATCGCGGCCGGACTGAAAGCTGCTGCCCCTTTTCAGTGACGCCGTTTGACTGAGGTGGCCGAGTGGCGACGGACGCACGTCACCGTCCAGGTCTAACATCGGGCTGTGGAGCAAGGGGTTGCCTAGGGAAAAAAAAGATAAAATTATAACAATTCTGCATATCCACTGACAAACTGCATGCAGCCTGGGGAACTCTAAAGTAATTCTGAAGTGATACAAAAGTTATCTAGCAAAAACAGTTCTTAATCTTGCTTATTTAGGCTGCTGGCTCATCTCCATCCACACAACTCAGTACCGGCACCATTGACTCCTGCAGCAGAGCCAAACCCACAGGTACCACGTGGGAAATACCATTCTTTGGTCTGTATGTTTCTCTGTTTTCACTTCAATTAATATCTTACAATTAATTGCTTGAAAGCCATGGAAAAATATGTATTGATGCCCTTAGTGACAAGCTGGTTTTTTGGTGTATGTCTAAATATATTTTTCATCAGCAAGAGTTTCTTGTGCCTCCAGCTGACGCAGTTAAGGGCAGAGTGTTCAACCACTTCTGAGCCGTCCGACCTGTGCAGAGCTTGGGAGGGAATAATCCATCCACCCACCCATCAGGAAGCAGATGAAGTAACAGCACTATGTACAGTACCCCACACTTAACTACACTCCACTTGAGCCAGCTACTGGTATCAAATAATTATTTTTTTTCTTTGGGTGCCTGTCCAGATGTAGGTCATTCTCAGCAAGTCCTAAGTAACGAGCTCTTCTGATGGAGGTGGGTACCTGCAGTCTAATGTACAATTTGGGAAAAAAAAGGTATCGTAAGGGGCAGACCATGATGATTTTTTTAATGTACTGACAATATTTCTCAAAGGCTAAATTCCTGCTTTATATGCTTCACCACACAGACACATTTCTGAAAGTAGCCACCAAATATTATTTCAGCATTGGCCAACTCAGCTGCTAAACCGAGCAGCTAAACTTAATCACAACTCTCAGAATTACAAAACAGCCCAGTTTGGAAGGGACCTCGAGAGACCCTCCGGTCCTTTTGTGGGCAAGGCAGCCTAGGTAAGATTACCCCTGGAGAGGTTTCCAAGCCCCCCGTGGAGCTGTGGTGCTGAGGGATGTGGGTTAGTGGAGCCCTGGCAGTGCTGGGGGAACAGTTGGACTCCCTGAGCTTAAAGGTCTCTACCAACCAAACTGATTCTTTGATTCTACGACCTCGCACCCTGTCCAGCAGTGTCTTGAAAACCTCCAGCGATGGCGAGTGACTCTGCCACATCCCTGGGGAGGTTGTTCCAGCGACGGATTGTTCTTACAGGGAGAAAGAAAAAAGGTCTCTTGCATCGAAGTGAAACCTCTGCTGGTAATTCATGCTGAACTCTGCAGCGAGGATCTCAGCATTTGAGTTTACATGGCTTGGTCTTTTCTGTCAATACCTACACTCACTCACAGTAACAGGAAGGCCACACAGCAAGAGCACCAGCTGCAACATCACAATACTCAGATTCAAGAGTAACACAAAGTAAAAAGGATTTGAAGCATATTTATTCTGAATTGATGCTGCTGTCAGACCAGAATGCCTGTAAAGATGTACCCCGTCCCTTCACTGCAGCTGGGGCTTAAAGAACCATACTGAGTACTGTGAAACTTACTGCAAACTTCAGACAGGCAATGGTGTTGGGCTTTAGTTCCTTGGAGAGGAGTTCTTTCTCTCATTAGTCTTTAATGGATTTTAAGGAGGCTTCCTCTGGCCTCACCGTGGCAATGCCACTGTCGAGCTGACCAACAGTGCCATTCATCTTTTGGCTATTCCATTGACTATTTAAATCCTACACCATTTATTAAAAACAACTGATCTTCAGGACACCTGCAAAGCTGACGAGTTTTCAGCAATACGGACTCTACAACAGAGATTTAAGTGCATTGTCCACAAGCACCACGGAGAACAAGAATTTGGGGAAAGGGTTTTCCATCTGAACGAACGAAAAATACACTATAATAAGGAAAAGAAAACCCTGAAGCCACCAGAAGCTTTTAAAGTAGGTATAAAATAGTTATGCTGCAAGGGCAGAGAGTTAACTACAGACACACACTGTACACACGTAGCTGAGACCTGTGATAGTTCACACATCTCCTGCAGCTGAGACTGAAACACCTAGGACTGCTAAACCATCTCTTAATTATTACAAATTTACAACAGCAACTTCTGCAAAAGCCTTTCAGCAAGCCTGCAGAATGAGGTAAACGCACACAAAAATTCTTCCTCTCCAGATTACAAAGAGCATACGTTTGATATCTTAGAGAGTCTACCCAGAATAAAAAGAAAATTGTATAGAAGACCCCGAGAAATTTCAAGTGTCTCACTGGGGCTTCCATTGGAATTTGACTCTGAGATTCTACATATCTGCATTTTATTTGGGCGAAGAAAGAAAACAAAATATGGCAAGGGCAAATCAGAACTGTCCGAGGCGTTGTTAGTTAAACTAGTTATATTAAGAATAAGCAAACCAAAAAACACCCTGAAGTGCAGCAACACTACCGCCACAAAAACTACAACCAGAAAAAGCCACAAGACACCAAAACCTCCTGTTTTGATGTCTTTGCATAGAATTTAGGCTCTCACCCCTCGAACACCTTGTTAATACGAGGAACATTTCGTAAACAGATGGTCTCTAAAAATGACAGTGCCAATTAAACCTCAGAATTAAGACCGACAGACGCACTTACCAAAACATCTGACTGTGAAGTTGTCCAATTAAAGCCATTTGCCCGAGGTAGCCGAAAACCTGAGAATCCCGTATGGCTGCCGATCCACCAACCCCACGGCACCCACATGGTTTATATAATCACCAGTGACAGCAAACACGTAAAGAATACTCTCTTGTTCCACCAAAAAGCTCACATCATCAGTTTGCAGCCGTACCAGGAAAAGAAAGTTTAACATGAACTAATTTCTTAATTGGTTGTCTAGCGTTACAATGAGCCCAAGCCGGCGGCGGGGAACGACACCAGCACATACACCCTCAGCACTAATAAACATCTGGACTGCATTAGCGAGGCTGATTCTGCTCCCACCCGACCAGAAGATAGCGCTTGAAGACTGCACACCAAGGCAGAATCCTCGTAAAAAAGTGAGAGTTCGCTCGCCTGGAGTTTCTCCCCCATCCCAACTCGTTCCCGCTCTGGAGCCAGCAGTTTAAATTTAGCAGCATAATGTAATACAATGAGAATATCAGCGTGAGCTGTAGACAGTGATATTTACAGGCCTAAATAAGCTACCCAAATAATAATTCACTGCCTATTCCTTAATTTGCTTCATGCGCTATTTCTCCATCCCTGGATCCTGAAGATGACAGCAAAGATCTAAAGTTTCAAGAAGTTAACATCTGTCTGTGCTGACTGGTTTTAAGGTGTTGTATAAACAGAATGAAGGGGGGTGGGAGGGATGTTAAACATACTACATCTTTGAAGTTACAGAAGTAACTTCAAATACAGCACCTACGTGGAGCATATCTGTCAGTGACTCCAGGGCCAAGTGTATCTTTAACCAAGGAAACACGCAAAAAGTAAATGTGCAACGTTCTCCTCTTCCACCAAAGAGTCACAGCAAACCAGAAGTCTAATTAAAGCCTTATTACAACTGTAAAAATCACGGCAGGATCAAATAAAAAGTTTTAAGGACCTTAACTCTGCCTTAATTATTTTATTTTTTTTTTAAAGTCTTTCCCTGGGTTTCAAATTTTCGTGCACTGGTATTTCAAAGGTATGTAGAATGAGATACAAACACTCAGATACTGTGTGATATATAAGCAGCTCAAGGGTGTTGTGCAAACCTCTTCTGCTCTAGTGCAGCAACATCTCACCAAAACAAGAATCAAAAAAAAAAGGGGAAGGAGGAAAAGAAAAAGCAATCCTTCTTGGAGGTCATTTATTTAATTTGTGCTTTCACTTTCTGTAAATCACAAGTCCTCTGTGCTGACCCCAGGCTGATCAGCACTGGAGCTGCTACAGGGTCTCTATGGGCAGGGTCTCAACAGCACCTATGGCTCAGGCATACGCCACGAGCCAGTGTTTTCAGCCCTTACCCGCACACGGCACTGCAGCCTCAGTGAGAAACACAACTAACAGGAAGCTTGCCTATAATAGATTTATCCATGAGCTGTAAACAAGTCAATGATTTAAATCCTTAAAAGCAGCTTTACTTAATTTCAAAACTATTTCCAAGCTCAGTGTAAAACTGTTCTGCAATATCCATTGCTCCGCAGCTTGGCTTGGCTCTTCCCCCGGGTGGCTGACAGGAGGAGGCTTCTCGGGGGAGTTGTGCATCATCTCTCACCTCCCTCCTGCGACCCAGCCTCAGCCACCCCACCAGCCACCGGGTGCTGCACTTGCAGGACATTTACCTAAAGCTTTCTGCAGAAGCTCTGGTTGCTCAGGACAGAATATAAATAAATACAATTGTTTTGGTTGGAAAGACCTTGAAGATCATTGAGTCCAACTGCCCCCCAGCACTGCCAGGGCACCACTGACCCCTGACCCTCAGCACCACAGCTCCACGTGGGGCTTGGAAACCCCTCTGGGGATCACAGGGACTCCACCCCAGCCCTGGACAACCCTGGAGGGGAAGAAATTCTTCCTCAGCTCCAACCTAAACCTCCCCTGAGGCAACTTGAGGTTCCTCTTCTCCTGCCACTTGTTCCTTGGGAGCAGAGCCCAAGCCCAGCTGGTTCATCCTCCTGCCAGGGAGCTGTCGAGAGCCAGAAGGTGCCAGTACATTTTGCAGTGGCAGAGAAAGTTCTCCCTCAAAATTCAGCCTCAAAAGTTGCTCAGTGTGATTTTCCACAGCCAGACAAACACCAGTCATTACACAGACTTGCTCAGGCACATGAGGAAGATTAAGTAAGAAAAAACCAACAAAAAGAACCCAACAGACCCTACAGATGTGCAGCCAGGTGAATGCAGCCACTGTGTTCTCTCATCCGTTCCGTACCTCGCAGCGGTTTTCCTCCCAGGCTACAATGGCAAGGGGAGGCTGATCTCGGGCCCCCGGGCTCTCCGAAGGGCAGCCAACTTCCTTACCACCCTTAAACACCTTTGAACAGTTTTTCCTACGCACAGCGGGCCCTTGTCCTTTGCTACAGCCTGACCACCCACTGCTGCTTGTTGACCAAACAGACGGTGCCTGGAGCCCGCGCCGGCACAGCCGGGGCAGGATTCCTTTCAAGGACACCGCGCTGGGAATTCCAATTTGTCTAGGCAAGAAATTAGGCGAGCGGAGAAATTGCCGAAAAATTAACCTGCTCTACAGACGAACGACTGTGTTTTAGTCTCTTTCTGGAGCACTTCTTTCTAACCTTACGTTTATTAGGAACTGGGCATTTTTAACTGATCGAGAAGAAAACAGGTTGTATTTCTAGCCAGGAGATGAGTGGGGAAGATTAAAACTGCTGCACTTCACAGAAAAACATTTTGGGAATACATTTAAAAATGAGTGATTTTTAAACCTTAAGCCTAGTCCTCCTTATGCTAAATTGATTTATACTGAAACTATTTTTCAGCTTCCCACAAAAAGGGCAGCCGGGCCAACTATTTCTAGTGGTGTTCTAAGTATTTCAGAGCCCACAGGCAAGTCTCATTGTCAGTCCTGCCGGCCAAAAAAATACTGAAAGCAAGAACCAAACACCTCAAGTTCAGCACATAAATGAAAATGATGTCATTTCCCTAGCACTAGTAAAATGCACCGGTGGACGTTACGATCTTCAGCAACTTTGAAAACAATTTGCCTTTCCGTCATTGCCCGAATAAGGACTTTAAAGATTAGAGCAGGTAAAACTCCAGGCGCAGAAGTTTCCCTTTATCTTCAGTTCTATTAATCTGTTCCATTTTGAAATTAAACTACCTGTGCTGCTTTTCACTCCCAGTATTTACGGTCTGCTTTTTAGACACAGTACTTACTCATTATAATGCTTTAAATGATATTGAAGTTGTTATGTAAAATAAGAATGCATTTCTGAACACGTCAGATTTTACTAAAAACTAAGTAACAGCAAAGTTACCGATACAGGTGGTAAGAGGACGACAAATGCAGTGTAAAATTTTGTATTAACTGATTTTTTTTTTTTAATTAATAACCTATTAAGAGCTTGCTTGACATCTGCTGTCAAAAGGGTATTTCTGCTCTGGCCAGGGGATGTGGTTTAGACATGAAATGGCTCCCAGCTGCAAGAAGTCTTCTTCCAGATGTACAGTAAGCAGAAGCCATGGAAGAGAACCAGCTGCTGGGATAACAAATTGAAAAGGCCCCTTTGACACCAGCGTCGCCGGGCAGGCTGCTCCAACAGACGGGTCCGCCGGTGCGAGGCGAGCAGCATCTCGGAGCGGCACCGGGGAGCACCAGGGACCCGAGCACCCAGCTCTGCCCTCGCACGCCCCTCAGCTCCCGGCCCGGGCACGGCGAGACCCAAAGGAGGTGTTTGCCCCTCAGCTCCTGGCACTGCACGCGACGGGTAACTTTTTCATCAGTAGGAAATACAAAGATGAATCACGACGACTGACCCAAGTACACTCTTGTTTTTCCGTGCCGAGCGCTTTCATAGGTTGTATAGCAAACATTCTGGAACCCAAAGGGCAGTGGAAAGATGACCCCACAACTGACAGGTATGAACAGCTCAGACTCTGTGATAACACTCCATTCTACCTCAGAAGGACCTGGTAAGAAATGACGACTTTTTAAGTCAGTGTGATGATAACGAGGTCACAGCTCCTACCTTTTAGCTCAAAGGATCATGAAATCGTCTAAGCCACTGCTAAAGTCTGAGTAAATAATGATTGGCCACACAGAAAACAGTCTTAACCTCCATAGCTTCTTCCCCTGACACTCAATGTTAAGGATCCCACCGCTTAACTCATTCTGGCCATCTGCCCAGTGCCCCAGGCAAATTTCAAACTAAGCCTCATTTATTTACATTTATTTTCGTGTCATTTTACGTCATTCTATCCCCCGTGTTTCCTGTACTCCAACGAGGCTGAGAAGCATAAAACAGTGAAAAACTACAATTACACCCTAATAATGGGGGAATTGCCAAGTAAAGTTAAAAGTTACAAATATGTAAAACCTTAATTGAAGGAAAACATTTAGTACCCAGGTACAAGTTTGAAAGTCCACAGACTTCTACAAGTCATCAGCTCGAAGTTCAGAAGCAGCAGCTCAGATTTTAGACAACGTAAAGCATAGAAAGGCCTTGAAACCCCTGAAAGAGTGTAACTGCCTACTCCATTAGCAAGGCAGATACACCCAGTAGAAAACAGATCCACTCACTTACAAGCACTACTGAGCCAGAGCTCCAGCCAGTTTCACGTGGGTCCCATAGTGACATACCTCCATGTAAATATTCACGTAAGTTGGAGTAACTGAAAACAGACAGTATTTGAAACACATAGGACTCCTGCTAACCCCTGAAACAAACTCCAGGAGAGAACTCCAGACCATGACAGCCCCATGAACCTGCCACAGTTTCTTCTCTGAGGCTGCATCAGAGATATTAGCTCACGTGTTGGCTCACTCCACTCTGCAACTGTGCTTAGGAGAGCTTGGAAAGTTCAGTTACTAACAAAAATGGAGATGTCGGACAAAGACCCTACGGTGGATGTAGAAAACTCTACTTCTTGTCAGCACTGGGGATTTGTCCTGACTGTCATTACTAGTGGCCTGGATGAGCCGATACATCACAAAATCGGAGCAGATGCCATTTCTATATAAGAAAATGAAATTATTGAGGTTGTAATGACTAAAGGGTCAGCCTCCTGGCTGCGTGGAGAGAACTGGAACAATTTTGTTGCACGGAGCACACTGTTGGCTTGTCATCGGTGACTGAATTTGGAGTAAGTGCTCATGACAATTCAGAGGTTTGTTTTTTAGCTTGTTGAGCAAATTACTGCAATGTTAATGTTCCCTTCCTGAACACATCATGGCCAGCAAGTAAATTCTTTGAGAATATTTACTGTTTGACAGTTGGCTACAAAAATCTTGACCAGAATGTCTTAACAGTTTCCAAAAGAGACTTTTCCAAGTAAAAAGCAAAAGCTTCTGTGTAATTCCAAGTCCATTTCAGGTAGTAAAATTCACATGTAATGACTCAGAGCTGTGCTCTGCTTTGAAAGCTAATAAAAGGGCAGCAAAATGCTTTGGCACAAACTCAGCTGAAAGTTAAATTGTGCACAAATGCAAAACCAGTCACAATCTGCTACTGAGGTTTAAGTTTACTACGCAGGAAAGTTTTGACTCAGTCAGTTTGAACCCAGAGATTCACAGTCAGCAGCAGAACTAAGCTAAGAATAGCCAGAAATGGTTGGTATGTTGAAGGTGGAACTGTAAAGTTTGCTTATTCCAGCGTACGCAGTACAAGGAAACTGCCAGAAAACATCTGCTAGAACAATGTCGATCAGCCCTGTTGAAAAGGGAAACCTAGAAAAAGTTTTAACGTCCTTTTCATTAGAGTATCAGCCTTGTGGACTCACCTCTTCCTCCAAAATGCTTGATACACAAAGTAATCTTTTTTTGGAAGCATGTTTTAGAGTGAAGGCCTTTAATGGTTGGAAACGTATCACGACTATCTTAAAACCAGCCTGTGAATTTATGAGCATACAAACCACAGTTCTAACTTGTTTGAGTTGATTAGATTCCTGAAAGCCCTGCATAACCAATTCGATATCTAGGAGTAAAAACCCACATTCTTCCTGTTTGAAAAACATACATCTATTAAAGTAGATTGAAATACATTCCATGTCTCTGATCACAATCAGCATTGTTCTACTTGGCAGTTAAAACCTATTCTTCTCAGTTCTTTTTTTCCCTTCTCCCATTTGATGTATGCCAAAACTAAAAATATATGGAAAGGGAAAAAAAACCCTAAAAATCACATTTTGCAACCTCCCTTTGTCCTACTAGATACTAAGTAAGAAACTCCACCAACTAGGATCAATTGCTCAGTATTTTACAATCTGTACAAAAAAAGTACATCAGTAAGGACCACGTAAAAGGCTGGAAGAAAATTACCAAAATCCAATGAGCTCTTTTATTAAAGTGATAATATATTAGCATTTGTTTCCTACATGCACTTACTGGGCATTTCAGTTATTTAAATCCCTTCTTCTTTGAGCCAAATAAGGCTGCCAAGATGGCAGCCCCTTTGATATTAAGGCTGAGGTAGGCAGAGTTGCTGCAGGAAAAACACCTAAGAGGTCGAGATTTTTCAAGACAAGCTGAGGAATTCAGACACATTTTCCATTCATTTGCTGGAGCCTGCACATCAAGATTGTACAGACTGAAGTAAAAAAGCCTGTAGCACTTGGTTTCTTAATATCCCTATTTTCCCTGCTAAGAAGCTTAGAGATGGCTATAAAACATTTTGCTGGTTCCCCAGCACTTCACACTGTGGGATAAAGACGCTTTGAGCTACAACTTACCGACACCTCTGGCTCATGTGATGCACCCTGTGAACTCTACGTGTGATGTCACAACCCCTGCTGAAGACACTTCTAAGCTTCCTGTAGCAATTTTCCAGCACATTTCTGCAGCAGCTCCCACTCAGAACAGAACACCCGATGTGGTTCGGGATGCACAGGCACTGACACCAGCAGGGACTTAGCTGTAAGCCCAGAGTGGCCAGGTTCCAGTTCACCCACTCATTTCAGAAACGGCAGCAAACTCAGTAATACTTCTTGAGAAGCAAGGCACTACTCGTTGGTTTCTCATCTGAAAACCCTGTTTTCAGATTTTACTACCAGCAATGCCAGGCCAAGAGCCTCCCCCCTATTCCCTTTTGCAAACAGGCTGATGGGATGGATCACGTTAACCTGTGGCAAAGCTGCTGCCACACCTCAAAGCAAGACCTACCATTTCTTCGAGGAGCAACCCTGGCAGAGACAGAATACACATACTGCTATTGATCCTGACAGGATATTGTTTAAATACCCCAGAATCACAGAATCGCCCGGCTCGGAAGGGATCTCCAAAGGTCATCTAGTCCAACCCCGCTGCAGTAAGCGGGGAACAGTCCAGCTCACAGGTCTGTGCCCAAAAAGTGCAATCTGAATTTTGAAACTGTCCACAAACAAGAGAAAAGCAGACTATCATTCAGTAGATAGCACAGAATTACACCTTATCCCCCCGTGCACGTCTCCACATCCTACCGGCATATCTTGGGACAGAGAAATCAACCGGCAGATTCAGACAGCAACCCAAACTTCATGTGACCTCAAGCAAGTATTTTGAGAGGACAGTAAACTTCAGATAAATGATTGAAACTTAATGCTTTTCCCATGCAAAGAGCTTAAAAGTCAAAAGTTAAACAAAAGGAAAACTCCAACTGCTGTTTTGTTTTCATATTAGCATAAAGAAAAAAAAAAATACAAGTCAGTATTTGACTTTGTAAAAAGCTATCAAAATTTACGGGGAAAAAACCCCAAATATCATTCATACACTAAAACCTGTCAAATAAAAGGCAATGCCAAATTCCTAAATGTCAAATATTCATAAAACAAAAATATATCCTTGCCTTTTTGTTCTTTAACATAGGTCTCCTTACAGTTGTGCATGAGCTGCAGAATCCACTGATGTTGAGCACCGATGCACTGCCAAGCAGGGTCCCCAGGCGCATGAAGATCAGAAAGATATCTGCAAAAACCAGGCCAAAAATCACAGCTCTGATTTGACACGCCGGAGGCCTCAGCAGAACAGCCCAAAGATGTACCAAGAAATACTTCTAACATAATTTAAAAAACTCAAGAATTGTTGTTAAGATACACTCATACCCAAGGCAAACACAAGCTTTGCATTCTCCCTTCCTCATTTTTTGAGGCGACGTTCCATCAAAACACAGACATATATATTTAATATCACATGAATACATATTTTCAGTTCTGCCTCTAGTGAAGTACTTGGGAAACCAAGCTCTGCATCTGCCAAGGCTGCAGTGCAGGACCTCACGTTTCACTTGCAATCAGTGAGGGCATCTGAAGCTCATAAAATGTGGTATTTGTCTTTCCACCTTCTATGTCCTGACTGTACCATCAGGTAACAGTAACAAGTACGTACAGAAGGAACTCATTTTTGGGGGCTCAGTAATTTTTGCACACAAATAAGCAAATGTAAACCAGGCTCCTCAAGGGTTTTTTTGTTTGGGGCTTTTTTGTGTGTGTTTGGCTGGTTGGTTTGGGGTTTTTTTGCATTGGGATGTGCACACGGTCTGAAAGAAAACGGGAGTGGAGAGAAGATGAAAAGGATTGGGGTTTCTAATAGGTGGAAGCAAAACACCTTCTGTCTTTAGGAAGAGTCAGAAGCCAGCTGGTGTGACTTTGAGGAGAGCACAGAAGTACCATCGTCTAACTGGTGGCATTCTAGACTACCTGACAACAGCACTTTCAAAAGAGCCTTTTCAAAAAGCAGTAGCTGCTCTGTTATTTAATGGGCTCCATTTACATTCTGTGTTAGTGAGACTTGGGACAGATTACAAAATTCAAGATGCTCAAGGTGAAGTACACTGATTTATTAGCTTAAGCAGTGCAGGGATCGTTTAACTCCTTCACAAAAGCTGCATTACTACAAAAATACCTCATGTTCATGTCGTCTGAGAGCTGTCTACAATACTTGAACAAAAAATAAACTATCAAAGTAGGATTGGCTGGATGAGAATATTACACAACCAACCATTCTGACAGGCTGACGTTTATAAATTACAAACTCAAGTCTCTCCTCTATGTTAAGGGGGACTTAGTCTTTGCTTAAACACAAAAACCCCAAAACACTGGTCTTGTAAAAAATACATCTCCCTGGCTGTTAAGTGATATGGTAAATTATTTCATACTGTTCAGAAACAGTTATCAGTGTAAATACCATAATAAAATGAGAGGAAAAATACGAATTGAAGGCTAATTATAAACATTGAATATGAGAGAGGGAAAACCACAGTATTTCAGGTCTTGCTCAGACTTAGACATTGGAGACATACAAACCAAATATATCAAAGTGGTAAAAACCTCATGAAAAGAGGAGGTTTTATGCAAATAACTTTACAGTTTGGATTTTGTTAGCTGCCTTTTAGCCGAGGTGCTCTGAAGAGAGCCTTCCTCACACCTGGCCTCCAGAAAATTTACACTAGTATAACCACATTAGCAAATCCACACTAGTGAAACTAATTACATCACTTTGTACACTGGGATTCTGTTCATTCATTAGAGCTACGTTATTCCAGATTTGTCCACTCCCTGCTCTGCTCCACACAGAATGCATTTGGGAGTTGCGTTAACACCGTCTGCTTTAACGTAGGCTGGGATATTTTTAAAGATTCAATACTTCAAAGTAAGGGCCTAGAGAAAAACAAACCAACCCTGAACCCAGAGACAACTCTGGTTCTTCCAAAGAATCCTTTGAAGGGGTCATAAAACTTGGCTTAGATAAAGAACCTGCTATTTAAGGTTTTCAAGAGTGGCACAAAGGAAACAGCAGGGCCGTCTTCAGAGACACAAAACACTTCACCACGCAGCTTAAAATGCAGTCCCAATAAACAGGTGATATTTTTATGGCGCCCAGAAAAATGAGAAGCGTTCTACAGAAATGTGTGCTGGTCACTGTCCTCGAACTAAGTTAATGATGCAAGGGCACTTAAAATACTGACACTGCACTTCGTCCCGTACGACTGGACCTGGTGAGCGTGCCAAGCAGGCCTCACGCAGGTGCCAGGCGTTGAGAATGCTTCTCTCACAGCACTCTCACATCTTGCAAGAGAACTGAAAAAAGGACTGAGGATGTCAAGCCACACTAGGAGCCCTAGTAACATCCAAAACTCAAACGCTTTCTAAGTAAAGCCATCAAATATTCCAGAGCACTCTAAAGTCTGGCTCCAAGGCCTGTAAAGAAGGTTAAGGTCTACCTGTAGAAGTAGGTCCACCGACTCCTGCCAGTATGCCTACAGCAGGCTTCGGCAGCAGCTTTGTGAATGAGAGAAGGTCTGGGGATTCCAATGAAAACTGGGCAACTGGTTCATGTTCATGAAATACAGGAACTACATTATTCAGACTAAGTTGCAAGAGAGCCAAACCCAAACTTAAACGACAGTCTGGGTTGAAACCTCCCTGTTATCTGACTGAGGATGAAGCCATTTCAAAAGCTGAAGCAGAGGATTAACCAGGAATCTATTTCCAAACTGTGAGTGACCATTTCAGACATAGATTGCAATATGATGGTTTAGAGGAAGCAACAGAATCTAAACATGCCTTAAAGGTTTAAAAAAAATAAAATTCCATCTCCATTATCCTTCATTAAATTGTTCTCACTCAAGAACTGTTTTTCAAGCGTTCTGTAAACAATCAAGTACCAATCTATTGCCTTTCTTTATACAATCATAAAATCTGAAAATACTCTACTCACAGCTTTTTAACTAGCATGTAAACCATCACAGAACAGCACTACCCTACTTAGGAAACGGAGTCAAATATACATCTGACATGTAGTTGTCTGATGAGGACACTAATCAAGTGATTACCTTATATAACGTTTCTGATCATGCAACGTTGATGGAGTTTCAAGCAGCTTGTCCAACAGAAGTTCTCTTAAAGCTTCGATTCTGGTTTCAACTTCAGCATAATCTAGGAGTAGGGAGAAGAAATAAATCCAGTGTGTGCCTTCAGGGGTAAGAACTGAAAATTATGTTATTTTTCTAGGACACCAGATGCTTTTGGAGTTAATGTGGAAATTAATGTAACTCATTTTATAATAAGCCACATCTGAAAATTTTGTATATGACAGTTCAACGAAAACAGAAAATTGGACTGTGAAGTCTTCTCAGCGATGTGCCAGTGAGAGATACCCAAAGTCACATTTTAATTACTGTAACCTTTTTTTTATGTCCAGTAATACTAAGCCTTAATCAATAAATAAAATAGGATGAAATTTCACATTTTGTACTATATACCTCACTGGGAATACCTGCCATAAATACTGCTTAGAGTAACTGGTTCCTATAAATCCCTAATTTCTAAGGATTAAAATCCATATAAAACCCACATAAAGCTCTTTAAACTACTACGTACTTTAACTTAACCAAAAAACCAAAACGAACCATGACAAAAGAAGCAAATAAGAGAACTCTCATCTTACATTTTTTGAATACTTGAACCTCTGTCTTCCCAAAGAGTGACTTGGCTTTTTCATAGTCATTAATAACCACATCATAATCGCCCTTAAAAAGAAAACACAACACACAAACAACAAACATTTATATTTGCCAAGAAATAGGCAACAGGCTAAACTCAGCAAATGGGAAAGAATTTTGCTAGGATTATACCTTCTGGATGTTTCTTTCAATATTCAAGGGAAGGTTGAAAAGAAATTTAAACCGCTGAAGAACATTAAGTGCATTTCTCGTTGAATCAGCTTTGTCCTTGCGACCCAGCACTTCCTGGAATAAGGTATCTGCTGTGTTACTGGCTCCTATTGGAAAAGGGACAAAAATAAAAACAAAAAAAAGTGTAAACACTTCAAAGGATATACACATTTTCCTCATTTTAATGAGTCATTCGGGGGGTTTTTAGAGCAAACGAGCAATTAGTGCTAAATTTTGATCCTTTTTTGCTGAACTGTGTTAGCATTTTGCAACTGATGAAATACGATTTCAAAGCAAACCACTTAGCATTTTAATGTGGTAAGACCCCTGTGCAATTAAAAACAATCACTCTCCCCTGTTTCAAATGCTTAGCTTTGCTGCAGATACTTTATAGTTTGCTTTGGCTCCAGATCTACATTTTACAACTAAATTATGCATCTCAGGATATGGAAAAAGTCATTGGAAGTTTTCTTTTCAGAAAAGTGTAATTTCGTTATGTTAATGTCGTAGCTTTAAGAGTTATCACCGGGTTTTGCAAACAATTTTTTTGCGTTTTCAAATTAAGTATTAAAAATTATTAACAGTATTTGACATATGAGTTACTTAAAAGTATCGATGATTAAGTCAGAGACAACGGGATGACTGAAAATAGCCTAGCTGGCTGTGACTGTAACACGTCTTCACATCGCGTTAAAACCTCTTGTCACACAAAGGATCAAGCCTTGGTCAACAATTGCATGAAGTTAATTTTCTATACTATCTGTGAATATCCTTCAACAAATACATTAAATAGAGCCTTAAAACCTTTTCTGTCCAGACTAAAAAACATTCCATTTTGTACTAAGGCTTCTTTCCTAACACAGAATAACAGAATTTCATTTATAGCAGGGAAGATTTACATCGCGTGCCAATATTTGCATTTTTTCAACTCGTGACTTATTTTTAATTAACCAAAAAAAAAAAAAGTGGTACTGTTTTAGCCTTTTTGATCGTTGCGTGTAGAAGTTTCTACATTATCTGGTCTAGTGACTATACTTTAAGCAAAGATGAAAAAAGCTGCCCCAGTCTCGCTGGGTGGCTCGCATGCCATTTTCCCCAGTCAACACGGTGGGTGGCCTGCTCATGTTAAAAGTAGTCTTTGTAAAATAATTGTTATATCTAAATAATGTTTAAACTTTGTTGAAATTTTGAAGCCTTGATGTAAAAAAAGTTTTGTCGGGGTAGCTATTTCTGCTGCGTGCTATTTAGCATAGAACACTTTAATCCATTAAGGAGAAATGCAGAATGAAAACAGCTAGTGGACATTTCAATCCAGACCACTGACAAAGGAAGAGTTTTCTTTTGAGGTTTTAATAAATTCTCATTTCAGAAATCCTTCTAGTAGGTAACATTTGTTTCGTTAGAATGCGTACGTTTCGTGTCCATTTATTTACCAGCCAGGAAGCAATGTACTAGATCTGGGAATTAAAAGTCATATTCACTAGGCATATTTTAATTCAATGCAAATGTTTTTAGAAGGTAACTGACAACTGCAGGAAAAGCGCAGTCATTTCCATCTCTAGTTTAAAGCTACACACTTTCATCTCTTTATGCATTAACTTGCCCTAGAAATCCTTAGTTCAAGTGAATTATTTCAGTTGTTTGCTTGTTTTCTTTTTGGGCACTTTTTCTGTTGCATAGAGATTGAAATATATCAAATTATTTATTAGTGTCTTAATGAGTTAAGTTAGTTAAGTTTAGACTTAAAAATACTGTACAATTTCTTCCCTACTCACTCCTCCAAATTCTTTCTACATTAACAATCTTCATCTCTTAATTACTGATGAATAATCTAAACCTAAAATAATCCACGGATAAAGATCCAGGTCCATGTCAACAAACTATTTTTGCAAAACAGATGATTCATCTACTGCGTGCAAATGGGTTTCCTCCTAACTACAGCTCAAGTTATGCAGTCTTTCAAGGAGCCCGACAAGAACACCACATAAAGGAGGTCAATCAAATTCCCTTAAGATACAATTATTTGCCAGATTCATTATAGCACATCAGAGGTTTATAAATTTATATTTAATAGTTTGTTTAGCAATTAAATTAGCAATTTAGGAAAAACTCCAAACATCTGTAATTCCACCACTAACACCAGATTGTGCTTCTACTACCCCAAGCCACTTCAATCCAAAATTTGGCACACTCTTAAGGCACGCTCAGATGCTATGGAAAACATCTTTATTCTTAGGAGTCTGCAGTGAAGCTGACAACACCAACTGACTCCCAAAACATGCACCTACAGTTCATTAAATGTAAAACTTTGACTAGAGATTTGAAGTAATTTCTGAAAGCAGGGCCTGTTACCAAGGGATTATGGAGGCTTTTCAATGGTCAGACAAGAAACAAAGCTTTGATCCTAAACTACTTTGCATAATATTATTTACTCTTTTTAAATCCCTGTGTTCCTACTTCCCTGCCTCCCACCCATCAGGGCTTGCAAAGCATCGGGAGGAAAAGCAGCCAATGCTTCTCACGGCAGAGCCAAGCTTAATACCACTCTGAAGTGCCTGGCACAAGTTCCTCGACAGATGCAGATGAGAAAGCCACAGTGTGTCACACGAAACTGCAATCAGACAGCACAGGGCCAGTTGTCTCGTACCAGAGCGCGTAGGAAAATGTCAGAGACAGAAATTTTCGCGTTTTGCTTTAAAACTCTGTCATGGCATTTAGTGGAAGGGAAAGCACTCCCCAGGGAGCCTGAGCTCGGGGCATGATGAGGCATAAATAGAGCACAGAGCACTGGGGACTACACCGGCAAACTTCAGCCAATGCTTTTACCTTTTATGCTCTATCAACTAATTAAACTACCCCTCCATCGCGGGCATTAACAAGGCTCTACTGAAAAGAGTGAGAGCTGCTTGCAAACCCCCCGCTTTCTCTGTGGTCCCCACACAAACACACTTACAGTCCCTGCTCTCTTCATACCAGAGAAGAAAAACAGTGAACTTCCATCTCACTGTCTTGATTTCATAAAACACACTCAGCCCTTCCAGCACTGAGTCAGCTATCTGCATGTCACTCCTGCTTATTGATACAGCACTAAGGGAAACATCCCTTCCTCTGTGAAAAAAATCACAATGAAACAAAGTAAAATTATCTTGGCAGGAGTCCCAGAATCGGGAAAAAAAAAAAGTCACTTTTTGATCTGATGAAACACATCCCGAACTGCAGCAAGTTCAAGCCACCTCTCAGTGCAGCCTTACAGCTAAGACAGAGAAACAGAAAGGAAAGTACTGACAGCTTTTTCAAGTTTCCAAAGACCATGCTAATTCCAAGTAGTCTAAAGGGCTGCACCCCGAGAGAAAGAGATTCTGTGAACAGACCCTGGTGTTGCAAACAGCTTGTATCCGGGCTTTTTCCTCTTTTGCTCAAACTTCTTACACTCCCGGTACTTAGCTTTGCTCATCCTTCTACACTTCTGCCTATCCATGTAGCTCCTCTGTTTTCTTTGTCCACTCAAAATTGCTGCCAAAATCCATTTAGAGTAAATGCTTTACAACATCTTTATTTTGATATTTATCCTCTTTGTTATCACGAACACTGCTGAAAGTCCCAGCACAAGCCGCGACTTGTTTCAGGAGGTGCGTATCGCACCCTAAAATCACTCCCACCAAACTGCCAGGCACGAGAGGCTGCACTGTTTCCTACTGTCTACCATATTCCTAGGAATATATTAAAGCTTGTTAGAAAGTCCAAAGCCCATAAATAGTTGCTGCTGGGAGGACAAAACTTACTGTTCAGTACATTCTCCAGCTTTTGCGTCATGGATCCTTCTACTTTTTCCGTTCCATCCGCTTCCAGTTTTTGATGGATTGCTGGAATAAAGTCTCTAGTTAAAATGCAGAACATTTTAATAGGTGGGAATACATTACAAAGTGACACTCTTAAACATTTTAAAAATTAAAGTGTTATTTTTCTTGTTAGACATTAAAAAAACACAAACACGCCTCACGGCAGCAGAATCTAGTGGAGGATGGGGCTCAGAGCCAGACGCTGCAGAATTTTAACTGTTACTTTGAAACAGGCTTCCTGTATCTTCTTGAACAGGATGGCAGCACTCGAAGAGAACAAAAATTGTTGAGAGAATAATCCCAATTACCTGTCTCATAGTACAGATGTTAATTCAGTTGAGTACTTTGAAAAGTAAGTATCATTCATGCACAAAATACTTCTGCTTTGTAAGGCAAAGCTTTTACACTGGCCTCACCAATAAGGAGTTATCAGTACTTAAAGGGCAGAGATAATCCCACCGTGAATTTGGATGACCCCAACACTAAGTGCTAGGACACTTCCCCACCAGTTGTTTTCAGCTAGAAAAACACCCTCTCAAAAGACACCATGTCAGAGTCTCCTGCAGCAGTAACGGTGCCACAGAAGCACTGCAATGCTTTTGCTCAAAGCATGATTTTTTTTTTAAGATGCTATTGTTTTTTCCTATCCTAAAAAGCCCAAAGCCCTAATTCTTGTTTCCACGTGGTACTACAAATGGCTGTGGAAGTGTGTAATACCAGCGTTAATTGCTGGTTTATTACAATTTCTTTCCCAGGAAGAGCGAATTCAGCAGCACAGGCTGCCTGCACTGTCCTGCTCTGGAACGGCGAGCAGTGCACGGAGCGTGGATACTCCTTTCTGCTCCTTGCCCTCCCTCTCTGCCACAGCCTCCCTGCCCTCCTCTTCTGCATTGGCACAGATCAAGGTTTCTTTCTCCCCCCCTTTTTTAAGGTAGTATTCCATCATATACATACAGCATATATAAAACAATTATTTAAAATTTTTGATTTTTTTTCCATATTTTTATTCAGTTAACATAAGGAGAATCTAGTTCAAAATATCCATGTTTCAAAGACAACAGCATCTTCTTTACTTGCCAGCAGAGATGTCATACTTGCATGTTTTTGCATAGTTGAGTGCCTGAAGTGGTTGTTTCCTCAATTTTTTTTTTCCTTTCACTTAAAGAAAAAGCCTCTGCAGCTTAAGGCTCTCCGTAAAGAGCACTTCTGGAAAAGTATACTCACAGTGAGTTAACTTGCTAGCTTTCCAAAGGCTTCTGTGCGGGACATGACTTGCTTGTGACAATAAAACATGGGTTGCCTAGAAGCTTATGAAGAGCAGCCCTTTTTGGAATGCTGCTTTCCAGGCTGCAATCAGAATTATGGGAAACCAGCTCAACTCCCTGTTGCTGACAAGCGAGGCAAGTTCAGTGAGCCCAGCTCCTCCCAGCTCAGTTCGCAGCTCCCCTGAGCAGGGCAAATAAGCTTCCTGTGGAGCATCTCCTCTGCAGCAAAGGTTAGGAGTTAAGATTCTCCACAGAAAGAACCTTCAGATGTCTCAAGAAAAGGCTACCAAAGCACGTACGTTTGCACTCATGGAAAGAGTTTTCCTCTTAAAAGGTAGTTCATGTAAATATTACAGTCTGATTATGGAATAAGGCATCATGAAAAATCAAGCTTCTATGTAGCTACAGTTTGTAAGTCATCTTAGAATTATCTCCAGCTCAACATTTCTTTTCTGTATCTGTGGTCTAAGCAGTTTCATCAGCTGCCTCTAATTTCTGTATTTATTATTTATTTGGTTCCATCTTCTACAAATATACCACAACAATCACAGCCAGTCCACCTCGTGACCAACACACCACAGATTTGTGGCTCATTATACACTTTCAGAAGAGATAGCGAAGAAAATCTTTGGGTTTAATCTTAAACTGAACCATACATACAGCTATTGTCTTGTCTTTTATACTGTATTTAGTAAGCATGAAGCATCTTTACCTGACAGAGCATCTTGTGCTTCGAAAAACGTGCTGAGACCTCCTTTGACATAAGCCAGGCTCCCCTCGTTTTTCTTATTGGCTTGTTTCTTCAAATTCACAACAGCCGTTTTGAGCTGATCAAAACTGAAAACAAACAAGAAAACCCCCACGACTTTCAAACAGTGAGTAAGGTCAGATACTGAATAAACAGCACAAACTACTTGGAAAACAAAGCCAGCTACTTCTGCAACAACTATCAACAACTGAGTAATTGCTATTGAGTGTGCTTCTCCATAATGACTATTTACTCTCAGTCCAAAAAAGTTTTGCTTTTTAGTTTTAATTCTAAATGGAGGGCTCCTATCACTTATGATGGAACAGACTTCTTTATACTACTAATTAGTCAAGAATTTCTTCTGAACACACAATACTACTCTCAGTTAACTGTCAGTACTACGTTACATAGGTAATGATAGAATTCACTATACTTTGTATGCTACATTAGGTACTGGGATGTTAAAACTCCAATAATCACACTGGTTTGACTCCGCAGCTCAATTCACAACCCTGTTTCACTCAAGTTTCTGGACTCTTCAGTATTTTTATGCTGGATTGGAGATACACTTCAGAATTGAATACAGTATTACTGAAAAATAAAAGCAAAGCTGAGCAGATTCCTGCTTTATGAATGTCTATTTTTTTCCATGTGGTCTACTGGATTGTTTTGGAAAGACACTTCATAGGGGAATATTAATCACGGACTCATCATTACTGTTAGCATGGTGGGTTTCCTTTTAGCTTAGTTTCCTTATATTTCTAGATTATTGCCAGTTTGCATTTGATTTCAGGGTTTTTTTGCAAGCAGCTGCAATTATTATAGAAGCCTTATGTCATGACTAATCCTTCAGTACTTGTTAATTGGGTTTTTTTGATGATGATGATGAGCATGACCTCAGCAGCCATGCAACTGGATTCTTTACAAAAGCACCATCATGAATAAGCTCAGAAATACAAATACAACAGATGATTTTCATCCTTACAGTCTCTTCTATGTGCAGGCCAAACCCATCTCCCCAGCACAAACAAATCGAACAAAAACCTGCACTGTACCTCGGCAAGGAGAGGGAAACAGTGAAGTAAGCAAGTTAAGACCTAAGGCAATGCCACTAATACTCTTTGCTCATTTTAAAAAGGTGGCAGAAAAAGGCATATTAAGAGCATAACCTAAACTGTAGCTGAGAGACAAAAACACACTGCTGCACTTACAGGCACTGGCCTTTTTACACTGATGATGTCACAACCCTTTGCTTTATTTCCTGTTTCCATCTGCTGGACAGAAATCACATTACTCAATAGCTGGACTGGTCTACTTGGGCATACAAGCAGCAATTCCCAGCAGCATTTTCAAAGTACCAAAAATCTGTCCAGTTCTCTTTTTAGGCACCATTTCATGTTATCTGATGATCTAATAGTATGCCTAAATAGTTTGTTTATATTTGTCAGGATATTGCCAGCATTAAAAAAAAAAGAGTGATGTTATTTTAATTGCATAAAAAGAATTTCCTTCAAGGAAAAAAAAAATAGATATAAGCTAAGTAAAACATCAGTGCACCGTGCATTTAGCACTCCCAATACCTGAGGTTATGTAGAGGACAAGAACTAAAGCATTGCTTCGTGTTTCCAGAAGAACAGCACAAATGATACAGGACAGATAATTATACACTTCCAGAATATCCCAAAACTACACATTTGGAAGTAGGAAGAAAAAAATCCAAACAGTTTTTTTTCTTTATTTAAAAAGGTATTTATAGTTAGATTGAAAACACTAATGGATTCACCCTACCCTTGGAGACACTCTTCCTGATGGGTTTTACACAGCTTTTGCACCTCCAGCACCAAGATTTAGATTTTATAAACCAACAGAGAGGCTCTCAGTCAGGTCTGGTTAAAAGTGCAGTTTTCCTTATAACCCCATGGAGCAAAGTGGTTGATTCAAGTTCCTTGCCAAGCAGAAACACCTCAGGCAGCAGAGACTACAGGTCTATTATTGTGCATGTCAACCACCAACGGCACATCTCTTGTAGAATGAAGTAACATCAAGTGACTTGTGTTTAAAACAATGATTTCCGATAGCAACAAACCTTGTGGTTGAATGATTCTCAATCAGGTACCAGGCAGCAGAGAAGTTTTCACTAGTGAAATCAGCACTCATCCCAGGAAACAATGCCTCTAAATCTTTCTGAGGAAATCTGCCTCTGAAAAATGAATATTCATTTCTTCTGTGAGACATATTCTTGCAAGCAGCATACAATTAAAAGTGTCAGGTAAAAAAAAAAAAAAATCAAAAGAAAACCCCAAAAAAGCCACAAAAAACCCAACCCAAAACCAAACCATGTTCCAACAAGATGTAGCGTGACTGGGAAATACGAGATTGAAATCTAATCTAAGTAAAACTAATTTTCCCCTTTTGGTTTCACACGTACAACAGTGGTGCTGCCTGCACAAAATGCTTGGAAAGAAAAGAACTGCTGCCTTCAGAAAATGAGACTAGACAGATGTACCACGATGCTCCCGGTACTCCAATGCAGGACCGCTGACACCGAATGTGCTCCAAGTCAGCCATACCTTTTAAACACAAAAGTCAGTGTGCCAAGCAGAGTGAACAGATTAGGGCTGACAGAAGCCAGGATGCTGGTGGCCTTCTTGGCTACTGGGCACGTGCTGGCTCATCTTCAGCCACCCACCGACCAACCCCCCCAGGGCCTTTTCCACTGGGAAAGCCCACAAACTCAAACACACCTTGATCAAATGCCACTTACCATTGCAAGGTTATAAGATGTGTGCATGACAGTTTAACCTTACGCGCGATCTATACAGTCTGGGGGGGACAGACCCTACTGCATATATATAAACATACATGAAGAGCAATAATTTCTCTAGGAATGTAATAAATTCCTGCAAACGAGTTTTGTCCACAGACTGCGGGACAGAAATGAAAGTTCGTGTTTTGGTGGTTGGTTTGTTTGTTTGTTGGCTTGTTTGGTTTATTTTCTTTCAGTGTGATGTTTGACTGCATTGAAAAGGTCTTCAGAGCTTTTCTCCAGCAGATGTATTTGTGCAGAACCATAAATTAGCAATGCATTTCTGGGTGCTTTTATCAGGGCAGACATATTTTAGACGTAGTCACAACAGAGCAGAAACATGAATGTGAATGTATGCAGTATGTTAACAATATGTTATACTCTGTAGTGTAGTATCCTTATTTTTATCATAAATTTTACCAGTAGTTTTTCCACCAACAGATACGGGGAGCTTGGAACGACTTGCAGCAGCTGTCTCCACAACAAGCTGCTCGCTAAGAAGCTCAAAGTGAAAGCAATTGCATGTCCAAAACGTCTGGCCAGATGCATCTAAAAGGAGACTGACTCCACATGCACACAAGTTTGTTTCATTAACTTCCATTAGCAAATTAAATAAGTCAGTCCTTGGAAGTTGTTCTCATGAAAACTTCCTTATGTTTACTTATAAGCAAGCACATATGTGACTTGAGAAAGTATTTCTGGTTCAGTCATTTCCCCATTTTGGGGTGGATGTGAAGGAGCAGCAAAAGCTGCAATGAGACAGTTGATCATTGCTCTGTTGGTTCGCTCATTATACAGGAATCGCTTCGGGGAGCAGCTCTGAATGCTTGATCATTGATTTAAAAGCAATCACTGCAAAAGAAACTGGGAACCACAAACTGAATCCAGAAAACCTCAGCAACAGGTGAGAAGTTTGCTGTCCTCGACAGCTCCGCCTATTGTGCTACCTCTACACCTTCAGCCAAGGTACCGAGGGTGGATGCATGCAGTCAGACGTTCCGCTGGGCAGAGTCTTCAATAAAAGAGAGCCAGACCGGGTACTAGACCTCTAGTTAACATTCTGAAATAGACTTACTCATCCATCAGCAATAGTTTTAAATACAGAAGTAATTCAGATTTCAGATATTGTTTATATTCAAGAGAATTATAATCAAAATAAATTGGGTTTCAAGCCGCTAGACGCTGCCTTCAAAGGTATTTTGAGTCTATCCAATACATCCGAGCACTGCTAGAGGTGGAGGTCCTTGCTCCCACGTACAGGGCATGCACATGGACTCTGGACTCCAAACACAGAGAGTGCAACTAATTCACTTGTGCCACATAGAATCAAACTGGTTTGGGTGGGAAGGGACCTTTCAAGCTCATCTGGTCCAACCCCCCTGCAGGGAGCAGGGACATCCCCAACTAGAGCAGGGTGCTCAGAGCCCCGGGCAACCTCCCCTGCAATGGTGCCAGGGATGGGGCAGCCACCACCTCTCTGGGCAGCCTGGCACAGCCTCTCACCACCCTCAGCACCAACAATCTCTCCCTTTTCCAGTCTGAATCTACCCTCACATGTGCCCATCAATACAAGTTCCTCCCTCCACTACCCCAAACTTTAGGTTCTGTATAGCCCGATACTCAAATCTAATTTAACATCACAGCTCATAGCTGCTCTTACAAATTCTGCTAGAGAATTTGCACATAAGCCGAGCATTGCTGTTCTCCAGAGGTTTGAGGTTGCCATCTCCACAGGGAAATCACAGCCTCCAAGCACTCCCAACTGAGTAACAGCAGCAGAATGTGATGGATGCTCACGAAGCGAGTGCCCGACGAGGGATTCAGCTTAGCAAGATGGAATTGTTCAGCACAGATTATTTTGCTCCCAGAGTTTCTCATCTCACCGCACACTCGGCAGCACACGTGACAGCACTTGCAGGTTAAGGGCAGGGCCCTGAACAGGTTGCAGCCACCAAAAAGTAACTTGAGCCTCAGTTCAACCTGAGCAGACCAGCACAAGGGATACAGGAGTAGCCTAAACACGCCAAAGCAGGAGGTGTTACCAGAGGTCTCACCACCGGCAGAAAGCTAAGGATGCATGCTGGCCACTGCTCCCCAGTAGCACTGGGCTTGCCAGAAATAGGACAATGAAGTGACAACCACATTTGAGAGTCAGCAGAACGTGGTAAGAGAAGTCTATCAAAAGAACTGAGGCTGGTAGCTCCAACGGATGCATCAGCCTCACAAGCAGTAAGTGCTACTTTATTCTTTAACGTCATGGACCAGGACTCTAACCTGTGACATCCTGCATCTGCCTCCCGCAGGTTTCACAGTTTTTCCACGCGCATGTCTGTGATGAACATCTCCAGCAGCCCCGCCCAGGGTGAAGCTGACTGCATCTCCATACAAGCCTCTTAAAAATCCATAAACACCCAAGGCTCCAGAAAGCCTTTCCCCACCTCCCAGCAGCAGCAGCCAGCTACCGTTGGGTGGCAGCGCAAGATCAGCTCTTCCCTCCTCCCAGAGCGGCTGGCGTGGGAAGGGGGAAGGAAGCATCTGTCTTCAGTGGGTGGACGCAGAAGCATCTGGAATGTACTTAACATTTCAGCATTTGCTTTCATGTACGAGACAGATCCACCACCATGACCTCTGCTACATGCAAACCAACAATGTTCAAAAGCTGTCCAAGCGCCAGAAGGTCCGAGCGCTGCCCCTGCCTCGCAGAGAAGGGGCTCTCGTGCTCTGACACAGCAGGCCAGGAACCTTTGGTTAAAGGTTCTGACTTGCTGTGCAGGAGAAGGAAGCTCCACGGTACATCTGCACAAGCAATTCACTCACAAACATTACGCGGATCTAAATTTCCCATCAAGAGATTTCAACCAGTGCCTTTATGAAGCAAGAACCACATCTTCTCTCCTAGAACTGTTCAAAGCACTGAACAATCCTATGTTGGTAGGACACAACCCACCAACCTGCTCTTGGAACAGCTCTAACTGTGGAAACCAACCCAAGTACTGCATCATCACTCTTAGCTCTAGCATTTCATATTAAGTCCCCACATTTCTCAGACCCAGGAGACTACTCTGTATACTCTTCTATTTCTGCAAGCTATTTAAGCCTTCTGTAAGGATTTCTGGCAACATCTGTGTAACCCCACAGCCAGGAATATTCCCTGCGGAGGAAGGGACCTGCTTTGCACTTCAAGCCAGCATAACAGCCAGCAACAGAAAACTAAAGCTTTTTATCAGTCTTTACCCAATTCTGAAAACTGAGAAATAAGAAATCTGAGATTAAATATTTTAAAAACCTTTTTTCAGGTGTGAACAAAATACTTCAGAGCACATACACAATATGCACTGATTGCAACGTCAAAAAACCTCATCTAATTGCATCAGTTCCGTGTTTTAAAAGATGACAAACAAGTGTTAGCAAGGCAGGAGAACAAACACGTGCAAATGCTCTTCTACAAACACAGTTGTGACTTTAAGGATCGTCACCAAAATATAATGACCAGCAAGTTCAAGTCTCACTACAGTATACATGGTTTTATTCTCTAGCAACTGAGCTTTAGTGAGCTGTACGGCACAAGAGCAGCAATTCATTCTTGGAAAGTGTGAGAAATCTATCAGCCAGAAACGATGTCTGTTTACTACTTGTTAAACTCAGGCTGAAAGCCGATGGCTTGCGCACTCCGTATCCATGTGACACTTAAAATAGCTTGCCTATGTAAAAAAAAAAGAGAGGGGTGGCTCTATACCCAGAGATCGATCTTTGCATCCTTGCAACATCTGAATATGAAAACAGAATGCCAGTGAGTATGTTGAGTGTATGCGTTACTCCTGCGCTATAGCTACAGGCAGTTTTCTCACTACGAACAGAATGTGCTAGACCCACTGTTACCCAGTCCCCCCATTTCACAGCTCAAGCCTTTTGTTCACTTAAAGCCCAGTCACTCCCGTTGGAGTTAAACTCCAATTTTAAGTCTACTGAGCCAGAATAAATGGGGTTTTTTTGTCCCCGTGCTCATCTCCTAGTTAAAATACTGCTCTGAAGCCCTTCTGTTCATTACTTCCAGGATCTTTTTTCTGGTATTTCAATGTCCCGTTGCAACACCTTGAACCTACCCACTTGAACAATTCAAAAGCTAAGGTTAATTTTTAAACACCTTTTAATTGGACAAAGTGCCATAAACAATGTTTGAAAAAGCCACAAAAGGATCTTTTAGAACTAAGCATAACCCATAGCTAAAGAAATAATAAAATCCCACCAGATAGGAGATCTAACTCTACATCAAAAAGTCCCTTAGCAAGTCACTGGAACACACAGTCCTGGAGTCCATGAAAGAAGGACCGTCAGAAGTTACATCACAGACTGGAGAGCAATACTGACAAAATCTCATCTTATTACAAAAAATTGTGTTAGTGCTTCAAAAATAAATTCATATTCAAACTAGTAAAGAAATGCACCGCCAGAGACTGGAAGGTGGTGCTGGATCTACTAGAAATCCCACATGGGTTTTGGGAACAAGGAGTTTCCCCCATCACAAGGCAGCAATGGGCACGGCTCAGTTTCTCCAACACGCCTCCCCCACAAACAGGAGCACTCAGCAGATGAGGACCCCTCCTAGTAATAGTGTAAATTTGAATAGCCTTTGGTTTTGGTACAGCTTGTTCCTGATCAAGAGAAATATTACTCTTGATGCAATTTCTAGGAATCGGGCAGGTTTGGAGCCCGAAGAGTGTCCCATTTTAAGCTCTCCAATTTATCACTCATTATATTCTATTTAAAAAAAAAAATTGAATACATTCCACTATTCTTAGGAACAAAAGTAAAGAAGTCTGTGGGTTGGAAAACAGTATTAATATTTCAATAACAGATTAGTTGATGGGGTATAGCAAATCACATTTTGCAGTGCAGTTTTAGCAACAGATAGTAATCTAAAGATCCTTAAAAGCCCCATGAAACTCAAATGTAACAGGACGTATTCCAGAAGTACAATGTATAAATCCAAAGCCTTAGGTTATTTACCAATCCTCAATATCTAAACATCGCTGGGGTTCAGTATATCGTGCTTTTAGATTATCTATTGTTCTAATTGATGACCCAAAAATAAGGATTACGAAGCAGGATGGAACGTGCACCGACAACTCTTGAGTACCACCAGCTAATAGACGTGTGTACTTTTCAATCTCTCCCTGCCCTGTAAACCATTAAACTTTTCTGGAATTCACAAAGGCACATCTAGAGAAAACCACTAAAAAAGTGGATTAAAGGCATTTGGTACTCACTTGTCTATCTCAATACCAAGCGGATTAGCTGGACGTAGGGACAAGGGGGGAATCCCTTTGTTCCTGTCAGTGCGCATGTCATAATAGTTCATTTCATCCACCCAGACAGCAGACTGATCCAAGATACCTAGAGAAAACAGCGCAGATCCTTAAAACAACACGGGCGGTCCAGCACCAGCAACTTCTAACATACTGAATTCATTTGAAAAATCCCGATAAATATAAAATGCATGCCTAGGTAAGATACTGGAGGATACACGGCAAAACAACCTGGATGCAATTATGCTAAATGATTTTATTATAGCTGCTGAAAAGGTATTCGTGGCCGGGCATCAAACACCACCCTCTGACAGAGGGCACGGCTTCAGCTGCATTAAAAGCATTTTCCTGATCAGAGTATTAGCATTTCTCATTCCCACAATTACATTGGTGTCTGTCCAAATAATGTCATCTACTACTTTCAAAATGAGCCATTACCAGGAGGTGGTCTTGCCTGCCTAATTTTAGGGCAGACCTCTTTTCTGTGACACTCACTAACCAAAAAGCAAGTGAACTTCAGCCACGTGCCATGATGGATGGGTGAAAGGACACGGGACTGACTTTGTTTCTGAGGCCTTAGCATGGACAATGCACAAAGCTGAGGTACAACAGGTCTTGGTTCTCACCGAAAAATGCAGCCAGATGTACTCCTGGCCGTGCTAGTTCAACATACCCATCAGAGACTCAACACCAGACATCACCCCATCCCCACACTTGCCCATCTTTTAAAATACCGACTCTCCCCTCCCATCACCAGGAGCCTCCCTCGATTCGCCTTTCTACAATTAACATCTTAGCACAGCTCAGGAGAAACTGTGTTAACTGTCACTGAACCACAGAGAACAAAAGCCTCAATCAGTTCTTGTGAGAAGCCCTGTGCTGGAAAGGGTAGCTACCCAGCTTCATCAAGGAGGTGTTCTGAAAAACATTTTCAATCCCGAGGGTATTTAGACTGGATTCTAGATGAAGCAGAGGTCTCAGACTGCTTGGCAACATCATTTCAATGGCTAAGCATCTCATGCGAAATGCTTAAGACTTCCCATCTTGCAGGATGGTTTGAATTACAAATAAAGAATGGGGGTGAGGACTCAACTTTCTTTAAAGGATTAACTGGCAGCTCAGGATTTAGGTGTAAAGCTCATGAGCTGGTTTATATTTTGTATTTATCTGACACACTTAAAGAGTAATTACTGGATCCATTATTAATTTTTTTTAGATTTTAGAAGTTTCTTTTTCTGTAAGGAGCAGCACTAAAGGGCTACTTTTCATTAGTCACTGAGGGTTTTATCAGGATATTGAGATGGAAGGATTAATTTCATATATACCATGAGTTTACCTCTATATACATGTACATTTTATTGATATACTCTGCTTCTTCTAGACAGCTGCAGATTGTCCTGAGGTGGACCCATTTTAAACATACATTTTATTTAAAGAGGCACTCAATCATATGTTTCTTTAGCAAAGAAAACAGGTATGAATTTGAACAACAATAAAAAACCATACCTATTTTTTCAGGCTTAAGCAGTTTGAAGGAAACGGTTGAAGTTCCTTTGCCACCAGACTTTGTAGTAACAATAATGTCTCCCTTGTCATTTTTCGCCTGTCCGACTCGACACACGATTTTGCTGGCAGACATCCACTCTGCAGTCAGCAGGCAGTTGTGCCCACAGATTGTTAAACCTAGGAAAAGGCAAAAACAAAACACCCTGCTGCAAACAGAAGTAGCTTTTGAAATCCCATCATGCAAAAGAATTTATGATGCTTCATGTATTTCACATACATACATGACCCTTCTCCAGTCCCTTACTGACAACCTGTATGACTGTGCGTAGCAAAAGAAAGAAATTAAACTGTGCAAAATATTCACAATGAACAATGTTTCTTCAACCTGATTTGTTTAGCAGTACTTTTTCTGACAGAGAAATGGTTTTTGGTGAAAATAAAAAAAGTATTAATTGACAAATACTCTGTTCCAGCTTCTTCTGTACAAAACCCATGATGCAAGACTGATTCTGCTGAATAAACTGCCCTTGTTGTACAAAAGAACAGTCACATGATGTCCATCTATTACCTCCTCTAAACTTTCTTATATCAAAATACAAACTATGAAATAAAAATATAACATTTTAGCCATGAAGTTCTCTCATAGGAAAAAGAGTGGCCTATTAAAATATGTCATATGTTAAATATGTATTTAAGAACACCACTTATGAGTCAAGTACACCTTAATATAGGGTCCAGGGCTTCCTGGGGCTTCACAACCACACAAATCTGCCCAGTTATCAATCTGATCGATGCTGGTGAGGTCGGGACTCTGGATGCTGGAACAGATGGATTGTCTTCTCAGATCTACAACAATTTCCATATGCCTAATGGGACTTCTGTTATCCGGAAGAACTGGCAAGACCCTAATTTCTATAGAACTGTTTTTGAGAACAACATCATTAAGTTCTCCTTAAATAACACCCTTGCCTAGAAACATTCTGCCTTTTGTCCAAAAGGACACAGCCGTACTAGCGTGTTGGCTGCCCTGGAGTTGTTAGAAATTACTCAGGAACAGCAGTTCCTCCCCTGTTGGCTTGGCTTGTGTTTTTAATTTCTAGAAAGCTCTGACCAATTTTAAAAATACTTAGAGACAGAAAAGGGTCAGCGTATGTGGCTCAGTACCAAAGCTTCACACTTACTTTTTCCTCACAATGTAGGCTTCTGACATTACACAGCAGACAAATCTGGCAGGTTTTGTGGTTGTCAGATGTAAAAATGCCTCACTCCTTGCCAAAAAACTATTTTGAAAATGAGAACAACCAAAAACTAAAAACCAGAAAGGCACTGAATCTTACTACAAAGGAGACTCATTTTACTCCAGCAAGGACAGTAGATTTGTTTCTTACAAGATGCCTGAATACGGGGGAGAAGGACGGGTGAAATAGGAGAAACACACACAGGAAAAGCCTTACAAATGTAAAAATATTCTGACTGTTGTTTTCTTGCACTATTTTAACCAGGCCAGTTTGTATTTTTCAGAGGAGAAGAAAAAGACCCATACATTTATGAAGTGTGCATTTTAACCTTAGGTTATACTATTACAACTCTTCTGGTTTTACACTAGCAACTTCTCTGAAAGAAGAAAGATTGTGGCAGGAACTAAGACTCGCTGCAAGAATTTGTCTGAACCATTCATAAACTGGTTTTCACCCTAGAATTTCAAGGGTCTGAATTCACGTTTAAAGTAATACTTTAAAAGCAAGATCTGAGATCTAACAATTTAGTAGGGTGAAGATTTTTGAACAACTGTTTTAAAGATCCTCATGTCAATTATATTCTACTCAGAGGTTCCTGAAGTTCAAGAGAACAAGATCACAAGACTGAGAACTTCTAAAACAAATAAAAGCATGTTAGCAGAGATTTTTTTCCTCTAAAAGGAGAAAACTTCCATTTAAATGAAATTTCATCTTAATCTGTTGCATGGCACACAGATCTTTGAGAACATCACACTCAGGTTCTAGCTTTTATGTGTCTTTCAATAAATAGGCATAAGTAATTCTCTTATTCAGACTTTCCAATTTTGGTAAGCTTCTACGTTGCCAATTTTACAATGCCTATAAAATACAGCTGCAAATGTCTTAAATGTCTAAACCTTGAGAGCATAAATGTTAAAGGTATCTCCTGGATTTGACTTTTTGTACCATGAGCTATCGAGTTACAAACAAAAAGTTGATTTGGTTTCAAAGATACACAGAGATCGCTAAAGGGGTCTCTCTTATGAAACAAAAAGGCATGTCCTTCTATTATGTGATATTCTAGTTATATAAATATACACAAAAAAAGTTTCTTGCTTTTCACTTTGCTCTAATGCATCTCAAATAGCAGATTATAAACTTTATAAAAAGCCTCGCTCAGACTTGCTTAAATCTCATGCCTACAAAGCAAGTATTTCCATTCAAGACACCGGGAATATTTACATGCTTAATTTAACCACGAGAAGAAATCTTTACGTGTCTGGGGCCTTAGTCACTGAGAAAGCCAAGAGCTGAGTGAAGGTAAAAAGAACAAGGCAATTCATTCTTTCTTTTTTTTTTTATTTTTACCTTCAAGGATGAGATTATTAGCAGTGATGTACAAGACTGACTCCAGAAAAAAAAAAATAGGAGAAAAAAACAAATCTTAGCAGTTAGTCTGCTGTGATACTGAGGCACAGTCCAGGAGATGTCCTCCTTCCAAGAACCTAGCACCGATCCCTTCTAAGAGCATCACACCAATGAACTAATGAGGTTATCAAAGCACATCAACCCCACAAGCACACAAACACACTCACCTCTACCACCATCAGTTATTTGATCATGTCTCAACCACGATTCTTTAGCGCACCACAACCTCGTCTAGCGGCACACACAAACACGACGCTCCCTCGTGCTCCAGAGACAGCAAACTGAAGTGAAGGGGAAAACTGTAGTAGCTTATGCTTGGCCATAAAGTTTATTGTGGTGGCCAAGGACGGAATTTGGGAATCTTGGTTTACAGCCATGAAGTGAAAAATTGTTTCTAGCAAAGCCAAACAAGATTCCAATGGACTTCAGAGGAGTCACGATTCCACAACAACCGAGATAAATTGTCTCTACCATGAACGCTGACGTACACATGTGCTTAACTTACAAAAGAAGGGAAATTCCAGCAGTTACAGTCCACTTGGATTTCCAGAAGATTTTTACTAAGTCCTTCTTGAAAGGCTTAAGAAAATTAAGCAGCTGTAGGATAGGATCCTCAAACAGTTAAAGAGCTTAAGGCAGAAACAGGGTTACAGTAAATGGCGTGTTTTCACTGAGGAAAGTTTCCACAGGGTAGGTGCTGGGATCACGTATGTTCAATATATTCATAAATGACAAGCTAAAGAGGTTACAAAGCTTGCTGATTATATTAATTTATTCAGAATGGAAAGACAATAAAATCTAGAAAAAACGTAGAACAGTTCTGATGAGACTGAGGGGATGATTATAATGTGGGTGCTGTCAAACAGCGGCTGGAATTCAATGAACAAAGACAAAACCTGAAATCCACAGACGACAGGCTCAGGCTGCCTAACCCTCCAGCATTAAATCAGGGCAGACCAACAACAAGCGTTAGCTCGATGCTTTGTAGGCATCATATGGGAAACTGAATCCTATGGAAGAAACACAACCCAAAACTGAGAGTAGGGTGTTATGCCGCAGTGCCTTCACACCCGCAGCACCGCATGTAACCAAGGGGATGCTCACCCATCACTGGCAGCCAAACCAAGAGATTCAGTGAAGAGCAACAAGAAGGGACAAAGATAGGTGCAGAAAATCTGAATCCACGGGGGATGTTTCAGCTTTTCATTCCTAGTGTTCCACAGAGGAGTCAGGCTAAGGACAGGCTCGTCCAGCAGAGAAGGGTCATTCTGAGAGGCACAGACAGAGCAGCAGCCCTCAGCCTGGGGATTCCAGTGCGGAGCTGTGAGAGGAGCATCCCTCATACTCTGCAACAGAGAGTTTAGCGTGCAAATGAATTACCTCTGGTCATATCCTGAATGTGACATTCTGCAGTTTCAAACGAAGGTTTTTTCACCAACTTACCTATGAGGTCCGTAGGCCCAGTCCCCAGATTTTCTCCTCGAATTGTCACTTTTGTCCATGAGATGCCTTCATTGGGAGAGATGCCCGTGACTAGTGGGGGCTGCCGTGCTCGAGACATGGTGTCTGTTTAGTTACTGGGAGCTGAGTTGCTTTTATCTGTTCTGCAAGAAAGAAATAATTTAAAAATAATAATTACATAATGTAAAAATTATTAAAAACCTTTTAAGCTGTTCTCTCGTGGTAGAGAAACATGAATGTAAATATGATACACCACTCAAAGTCTTTATGCCACGGTCATTAAAGAATGAAGAACACCTGCACCACCTCTGCACTTGTTTTTAATTAAGTAGAGCTCTAGTAATGAGCTGTAACAAAAAGTATTCTCAGAAAACTATTAAACCCTCAGAATGCTTAATGGAACTATATACACACACTCCAAATCACTTTCAAACAAGCCTATTCAAACCTTTATTGGAAACTTATTAGATTCCTTATAAAGCTTAGAGCTAAACTAAATACTAGACCATGGTTATAAATTTGGATAACATCCCCATCAAAGGTGGACTTAGTGCCACAGACAGTCCCATGGGAAGAAGCCCCCAGCACTTATTTATGTAAAGCACCAATATTTACACAAACAGAGAAAATTAAACCATAACTTACAGACACAACACTATCAGAAAGCATCAACAAAGCAAACCATATCCAAACAGATCAACAGAAACACATAACATTATAGAAGCAGCATTTCCAGAAGACTATTCCCTTGGGTTGAAATCTGGAGCCAACCCAAGCCAGGTTAACGAGCTCTGAGATGCAAACACCAACAGGCTGCGCACATCACTACGTTTAGTTTACTACACAACTGATCACAAACTCCTGCGGCTTACGAGCAGTTTCCTTTGCACAGCTCTGCAGCTAGGAGAAGCAGATGGGTAGAACCTGAGGAACCCAGTGCTACCTGGAGTGATCAGAACTGAGAATTGCAGGGCAAGTCTGGCTTATTCCTATACAATCACAGGATGCATATGAACAGAAGGTCAGACCTTTCAGAACCTGAAGTTCCCTCTGGAGTCCTGTGCAAAGAAGATGTTGGAGAAGAATCAGGTGCCTCGGTTTACCTAAAGCAAAGAGGACAAACTGCAACTATTCCTCATAGAATCACAGGATCCCAGGTTGGAAGTGACCTCATGGATCATCTGGTCCAGCCTTTCTTGATAGAAGCCCTGTCTAGACAAGCTGGACCAGGACCCTGTCCAGCTGAATCTTCACAATGTCCCACGCTGGGAACCCCAGCACTTCCCTGGGGAGATTATTCCCATGGCTGATTGTCCTCCTTGTGAAAAACCTTCCTCGTGTCTAATCAGAATCTCCCCAGGAGTAACCTGTACCCATCACCCTTCATGCAGCCCACAGGACTCCTTGTGAAAAAGAAGTCTCACCTCCTTTGCAGTTAACGGCCTTTGTTCTGAGCAGTGTGCTGATGCCAGAGCTATGTTTTTCAAGGTTTCTCTTGTCTATATAGTCTCTGGGGCTTTTCTAGCCGATCCTCAACAGCCCTCAGAGACACATGACAGCAGCAGAGAACCAGTGGGGCTGTCTCCACAGGCAGTCACCCCCAGGAAGCAGCATGTGTCTACAGACCATGCAGGCAACATAAACCATGTCTCTAAATTCAAAGGTTTATAGACAATGTTCATCAGTAACACAGGTGTAAAAAAAGGCACCTTCCGGAATTCAGTGTTACATGGAAAGGAAAAAAATCTCGAGGAAAACAAGTGAAACAGAAGCTACTTTGGTATTAATTGGTTGATTTTCTCCTCCACAAAAAACGTTACGGTTCCCTTGCGCTGCAGGCACACAGGTCATTGGCTGAATCAACACCAAAACTCAAAAGTAATATTACTACATATTTTTCTGGATTTCAGAAATTGGCACTAGATCCCCCTTCATGATGAGCTAAATAAATGTAATAAAAACACTGAGCCTCCTCAGGTCTAGTATTTCTTCTAAAGTATTTCCATACTTACTGCAGAATTGCTTTAAAATACCTCCCTGGAATGAGAATACCACAGGAAATCTCAACACATCACAAAAGCACCCCAGCACTCAGACGCTCTAGTATTAGTGTTATTTTTAAACAGCAATTGCTTTCATTTATTCCAAAGAATACGTGAAGGAGCTCTATGGGAACTGTCCTTACTGTAAATATAAAAAGACCCCAACCTAAAAAAGCAAAACACTTGGGAGCCTTCAATTCATTTATACCATTTCCTCTCCTCCTCCTCGGACAAGCATGGCAGTAGTCAAAATTACTGGAGTGCTTACTGGGAAGCCCAGCCAGTGGGCTACTGGGGGATGAAAGCAAGTTGGTAGGTTTTTAAAAAATAGTATTTAAGGCAAAGCTAAAAAAAAACTAATTACTTTTTCAATTCACGAAAAGATACAATAAGCTAAGTGAAAGCTTCCATTGCAATTTTGTACACTGCCCTGAAGAGAAAGTCTAGTATTTACAAATATGTATTACGTATAAAATAATAATGATAATATTTTTAAAGCAGCCCCGTTACTGAAAGGCTGCTGCTTGTACAGATTCAGTGAGACTGCATAAAGACAGTTTCCCACTCAGCCCATTTCCTCGGAGGAGCCAGGCTCACCGAAGAAGTGTCAACAAGACTATGATTTTGGGTGTGGATGATCCTCTCCCGCACTCACAGTGGTCTCTTTCCGTCTTTACCCCACACTTTTTTTTTTTTAAACTTCATTTCCTCACAATATCTCCCCAAAAGTTTAGCAGGGATGACATCTGTTTGACTGCTCCCATGATCTTGCCCATATTATTCTATTATCCTGTCATAATTCTTGTTATGAAAGCGCAAGGAGTTAAAAAGCCTCTGCAAAGACCACCTACTACAAAGCCATCGTGAAAAATGCCTTTCGTAAACATCATCTTTGTCTTCACATGAGCTTCTCAAATAAACGGTCCTCTCACAAAGGTCTGGTTAAAAAAGAAAATCCAGGCAATTCTGAGCATGACAAGCTTGCTAAAGAGGGGTCACCTTCGCTCTCCAACCTAAGAAAAGCCACTTTAAAAACAAATACTGAAGAAACGAAACATGGCCCAGCATAAGGGAAAATACAAGCCCAGCTGCTCCTTTGACTTCTGCAAACCTTCAGCTGGTTTAAAACGAGAATTCTTCAATAGGTTTTCCCATTCGACTTTCAATGGCAAGCAAAGAATCACAAAGCAAGACAGCAATAGGTGCCATGCCTGCTCTGTAGAGCAGAGCTCTGCTGACCACCCTGGGAGAGGTACCAGAATAAGCAATAACTTACCTACAGAAGTTCAGGGTTTAAAGATATTAAATAGGCTGGGAAGTTCAAATCCCAAAGGAAAACTACAAACATGATGAAGGCACAGAATTCTGGAAGGTGAGGAGCAATCAGGTGCCACCTCACAAATTTCAGCAGTGGGAAAGTTTGCGGTTGAAATGTTTTAAAAAGGAGTTTGACTTCTAAAGCAAGGTAGCAAGTGACTGAAAAAAAATCAGCTCAGTTTTCAGCGGTACTTTGTCACAGACACTGAACTTAAAAGACTCTCTTGAAGGAAGACAGACCCAAGGTCAATGCAAGTGCCATGGTCATCTAGCAAAGGGAATCTGAGCTGTCAAGAAGGGAGGAAAGAAAAAGCCTATTTGTCATCGCCGAGAGGGCCTAAGCTGCAAGCGAGCACGCAAGCCTTCAGGTATCAAAAGTTTATTTGTTCTCACTCCTACAGATGTGACAGAAGACAACTTAAAAAAGTCGAGGCAGGAGCAGGAGGAAGGAGCAAAGCTTCCCCCTGTTCAAACCGCCTCTGGCGGTGGTGGCCACTTTCGGAGCAGCACCCGAAAGCAGCAGGCGAGACGCTCGCCTTCCCAAACGAACAGACTTCTGATATGCCCTCTGTGAAACAAGCAATAAACACTCAGATTCCAGAACGTAGGTGATGGCCTTCTCACCTTAAGCTACACAAATTTGTGCTTCTACTAACTAAATCTAACGATTTGTTTTCAGTAGAAACCCCAAAGCGTCCCGCGAGTACAACGCGCTACGACAGTCAGCGAAGGGACACAGCAAATGACCCCGAGAAGGACGACAAAGCAAAAAGCTTCCTACGTGTTTGTACTCAAAACCATGGCAAAATGATGAAAAACACTATTGCAACCTTTGCTGTGCTTTATCTTCCCAACCATATAAATTCAGACGGACAATCTACATAAACTGAGATTTAAAAGCATCCAAAAAGCAGCACTGTGAAAATAACTGACATTTATTAACCCTCTGGAGATCTTCAGTGCCCGAGAATGTCCACAGCCTTCAACACTGCATTAATAATACAAAGTCCATTCCTGCGAGCTTGCCAGAAAGGACTGGGAAGTGAATAAGCTAAACAATGCTGAAATTCCAAGTGATATTAAGAATCTATGCATGTTTATTTAAATAATAAAAGAAGACTTGTCAATTTAAACAAGGAGTGCTCACGAATCTTACGTTTGGGGGCGGGGGGGCGGAAGAAAAACCTCTTCAAAACACTACTAAGCTACTTATAATGAAAAGATGAACAAACACAAAAAAAGGGGGCAATTTCACCATCACACAGAAAAAACAAAGCCTCGTTTGTCTTGCCCTGACATATCTGGCACGCCGATTCCAGCCAATATTAACACCGAGGGACACGGCAACCGACAGGACAGCGCTACAGCCCGGCACCGCTTCCCCCTGGGAAGAGGGCCGAGTTTCACGACGGAGGGGGCAGGCGACAAAAAGGAGAAGATACCATAAGATGACACCCTTCTCTTTTAGAAAGGGCTCCTGACCATTCCCCTGAGTGGTGAAGGGCGCAGCAGGGAGCGGAGTCTGGGGCGGCCAAGGCACACGCGCTGCAGTTGGGCTTTCCCAACGGCCGGGCTCTCCCGTTTCCTCCCTATCTCGGAGGTCCCGCTTTCCGAACCCAGCGCTGCACATCTTCATGGCTATAGATCTCGACGGAGCGAAAGCTAAATAAGCAGAGCACTCAGCAATGCCATTAACATCTCCGGGTCCCCAGGGAGAAGGCCGGACCCGCGGCAGATGCTGCGGGAGCCCTCGGCAGAGCTCAGCTGCGAGGGACCCACGCCGCTAACTGTGGAAACCCAGCTCCGGAGAAACTCCGGGCACAGTTCCGGCATCCGAAATAAATTAAAGTAAACACTGTTGCTCTCTCTCCTCCACCCCGTTCGCAGCCTCTGGGTTGAGCTGGAGACCACACACCCGGACCACACAGCACCAGCTGAACTCGCTCGCACGCAACATCTCGGAGCTGTCACTCTGCGGAGGTGCGGGGGGCTCTCCCCTCCCACCCCTACAGCTGGGGAGAGGCCGGGCGCTGGGCGAGGAGGGATAAAAAAAGACCTCGAAACCTCACTAAGACAACACACTGGTCTTGGCCTTCTGTAGTAATGATTTACACTCCCATATTAGTTCAGTGGCTGATGAAGGGCTAACAAAGCAGCCATTTAACATCAATTAACCTTCTATCTATCACATCCCAACAAAAAAGCCCTAGATTAGTATCAATCCGTCTCCTTGTACATCTTATCAGCCCTGTGTCCAGCATACCTACATACTGACGTATTTCTCCAGCAGGAATTTTGACACCGCGTTTATCTGGGGAGGGGAGAGATACCCACAGAGAACGATTAGCCGCGCAAATGCCGTGACAACACCAAACTATTGAATTGTTCTACAAACATTCCATTGTAAAATGAAGTTTTGTTCATTAGCAGCATCAGGTAAACGACCCAAAGGGAATTAATGAGCCTACCTACCTATAACACTGAGTTTGTAACTCATCAGCAAGCAGTAAAAACAGCAAATCTCTAAGAAGAGATTAAAAAGAATATTAATCTATAATACAGATGAACAGAGACTTTTGAAATGGGAGGTGGGAGGGCAAAATCCTTTGTTTCTTTTAGTTGAGGAAAATTATTTATATCTGCCAATTTTATCACCTGTTCAAACAGAAAAAGCTAAATAAAACTTTTGAAGAATTAAAAAATCTATTTTACTCGGCCTAGTTTAAAAAGAGACCCCTCAACCCTGCTACCCCGAGTGCACACATACCTCCTCCATCAAGCTCACCAGCAGACAAGGTTCATTTAATCTACAAACGCGGTCTGACCAGCCCAGAACCACATCGTCACACTTTCACCTCAGCTCAGAATCCAATTCCCAAAGTGACAATGACAATCTCCAAGTGCTGCTGTTAAACAAACCTATTGATGCTTCAATAATCTAAAAGTCAATATTAGCTCAATAAACTTGGATTAGGACATTTTTGTTGGGGGAAAACCTTAAGAAAAAAATAATTAAAATATTTCCATTTATGAAATACAGGTTCAGAAAAAGGTAGCTTTGAAGGTACTTAACTTCCCACTGAAAATACACGATTCCCTCAGTTTATTAACTGGGTGTACACGCTGGTTTGTGCCAGTTCGGGTGAACACTTCCTCTGGTATATTCAACACTACGGCACCGAGTCACTACCACGACTCGAATCAAACCATCTTGAGTCTTCTGAACATCTGTTCCAGTTGCACGCAATCGGCTAGAAAAGGTGGACAGCACAGAAGAAAATGTAACTGAAGAAAGCCTGAACACAGATGTTTTGCCCCAAAATTTCCGCTATTTTTATTATAAATTGCATTACGACTCACAGAAATTAAGTCATCTACTTGGTTAAAAGCTTCTGTATTTATTACGTGACACATCACCATAATCTAGCAACGCTGTGAAGAAAAGCCTTAAACTTCTATATATAAACATATAGAGAGAAAAAAGTCAACTCGGCTTTACACAAAACCATACCACAGATGGCCGTAAATCTCCCGCTAATTTCTGAACTCTCACACAGCATATGCTTCCCTACGGCCGCTTCTACCTCCAGCAGCTTGCTTCATCTACAAGTCCTTCCCCTAACTGTCATCCAGTTAAACCATTCATCCCGCTTCTGTTCTAAAGGTACTCAGTTTTCTGTGCGTTATTTTAGTTATTAGGAAATTAATTTAGTTATTAATACCCTCATCAATCCGCTATTTTATGTTATTCTCGGGCAGAAATTTGGAAATGATACATCAAGCACCAAAAACTTCCAAATATGTTTATGCAAATACGCTCAGAAAGATCCAGAAGTTCAGAAAAATAAACCAAATAAATCCCAATGGGATGAGATTTTTTTTTTTCTAGAGAAAAGAAACAAAACACCACAGAGGGGTTTTTTTAAGCCCTGGAACTATACATGATATTCTTTATAAAAACACTCTATAACCACTGTAATTACACAGTTCACATGGCTGCAGTTTTAACTTGGGTGCTCTCAGGTAGGTCTGCAACACTAAATTTAACACGTGCCGTGTGACTTTCTCTGGCTGTCCCTTTTGTTTCAAAAAAACATCTAAAGGATGAGACCTGCTCCTGTGTTCCTGAGATCTCTGTATTTCTCATGTTCTCTCCCAAGCACTTCTTCCCACCACCTCCGAGTTACTATCACCGTTTCAGAGCAGAGAAGCTGGCTTGGGAGAGAAACAGAAGCCCCTCTGCCTTCTATGCTGCTAAAAGGAAACGGGAGAAAAACCCATCAGTTACGTACATAGCTCCTTAATCTTCTGCCAAAACTCTAACGCTGGGCTCCCTGCAAGAAGCAAGGTACACGTTACAACCACAGGGAAATTCCGAGCGCCACGAGACTTGCAGAATTCTTAAATAGAAAATTAGAAGTCATTGCTTTTTTAATTGAGACACATGAAGTTTATCTCAAAAAATGAGTTTACTTTGTCCTTAACACAAAAGTGGGAGTTTAAACAGGAACTCCTGCTCAACATAGCCTTAAATCTTTAAGCACTACCTCCAGCTTCATGCTGAACTTCCAAACACAGGGTGCGTTGCTTTTGAGTTCTCCACAAAGTGAAGGAAAAAACACAATTCTAAATACTCCCAAAGATCACCAGTTTATGTTGTACTCTGCTCCACAGACACTTTTATACTGCCTGGGTCCCCACGGGCTTCCGCACAATACAGACTGAGGTCTGCCTCTGGGAATTGGACTGAAAATCTGGGAATCTGTAGTTCCCTTAAGGTCAAGGGAAAAGCAGGCCCATTAAGGGCTTGGTGTGTTGGGAATTTTGTTTTCCGTAAAAAGAAACCAAAGAAAATTAGCAGGAAAAGCCAGGCTCTCACAGCCACCTCCGAGGGCAGCCACGGTGTTTTCTCCTGAGAATGCTGGATGTGCTGTCTGCAGATTAACGAACAGCCACTGTTGTCAAAAGAAGGCTACACGGACCAACTGCCTTTTGAAGAGAAAGCACTGAATGCTTCCAAAACCATTTGTATTGTTTTGTGAGTCTGTAATCGTAAGTACAGTTACAAACAATGCCTCCATAGGAAGGAGGGGAGGTGTTTGCCTTAGTGCTGTTTAAAATATGAAATAGCTTCCTTTTCCCTGTGCAAAGCACGTAACACACCAATCACACAAGTAACCCTTATTTTCAGGAATTTCTCTCGGTTTCCAGGAAAGCTGCTTCAGGTTGTTGGTGGTTTTTTCCCACCCCCCCAGGAAGGTGACAAAAATGAGTTCTCCCTCCTGCCCTTCCCTACTCCTCTAACTTTTGACACTGGAAGAACAATCAGTTTTTGAACCAAAACACTGACAGGAACTCCAGAAAATAATTTTCAGGTTAAGGTACAAAAGCTTTATTTTTAAATGCATACTCTGCAAGCTGTAACCACAGACCTTTGCTTTCATCTTCAGTGCAAAGGATGAAACGCAGGCCTGGCGTGACCGTGCTCTGCGTGTGCTGTCTAATCATCCCTCGTCCCACCAGCACCTTTACAAACAAGATTTCCCCGTTACCAAGGCTGCATTTCTCCCCCGGGAAAAGTAATCTGAAAGACAACGTTGCACGGCACAGCTCTACAGAACGTAGGTGGTCCGAGGCAGAAGGTCAAAGTTAGGCTGCAGAGCTAACGTCTGAATCTCGGAGATACGAATTTAGCTGGCTCTGGACTGAGAGCCCTCAGCGTGCTTTTGAGCACTGCAGCAGATTCTGCTCTTACGGAAAAACTCAAGTAGAAAATCAATTCCCTGTAACATATGCAGTTTGGGGGGGATTATTTCCTAGCCCTGCAGGGTAAGACGAAGCAGGACATTTCTCCTGTGCCCATCTGCACAAGGTAGTGATGGACAGCCACTGGAAATACACGGCAGGTACTGTCTGTGAGCTTCACAGGCTGCTTTGTCCGCGAGTCAGAATCCACGGGTTTCAGAACACCTTTTATATTCTGTCACCATCCTACGGAGATATTATTTTTTTTCTTTTCACTTTTGTTATTTTGGGCTTTTTGGGGTTTCTTTTTTTGAGGCAGGAAAGCAGAGAAGCACAGAATAAACAGAAATAAAACAACTCAGAACCGATGTTTAGTTTCAAGTAGAGTGCTCAAGACTTACTGGCTCTAGAGCTAAACATCTCAATGCATCGAAAGAAATTAATTATGGTTTACCATAACATATCGAAAAGTTTTCATCGCTAAAGGAGGTCAGTGGCCTCTGCTTCTCTAGGCAACCCACTTAATTTGCTCTAGTCCAGCGTAATAAAGAACAGACTGCAGCGGGGGGGGGTGGTAATAGGACCTAGGGAAAGCAACTGCTGGATTACATATTTTAACATCTTTATTATCTGTTTTTGTTTCAAATGTTCTCAGCAGCTAGCAAAAAAAAATCTCTGCTTGTATTCCCAAAAAAATCCTACAACTCAAAAAAAATTTTTGAATACTACACGTTTAAAAATACTCAGTGAACAGTACCCTTGGTACTGAGGACGAGACAGTTTCTCCACACAGTGTCCACTGCTCCAGGGGCAGGGTGCTCAACAGTTTACTTTATAGGCTTATTTTTTTAATTTTTCTTTTAAATTCATGACTTAGAACTTTATGGAGTTTTTTAGAATTCATTTTAAATGCCCATTCAATTAGGCTGCTCTTCAGCACTAGTATCTGCTAGAGCAATTACAGCATTAGAAGAGCATATCAAGTCTGTCATTTACTGACCGAAGGCCACGAAAGCACAAGAGAATTTTACGTTTTGTTTAAAAACCAAAACCGTCACAAGTTTGATTGGCAACATTCTTTTAATTAAATATTTTCACCTCTGACACATTCTAAAAAGAGTTATGCTTTCCATACAGAAATGCCCTTTACCAGGACGATGTAAATGAAAGGTATTTTCACAGAGAGAAGTCATACTAGTCTAATGAAAATAATCGCATCCTGGTTTAAGTTCTGTTTAGGACAACAGAAATCCCACCTAAGCAAAACCACCGCTGTCCGAGGGAGGGCATAAATCCCCAAAGCTGTAAACTAAGCTATCCCTGGGAAAGAGCAGCAGGACGTGCCTCCTGCTGCTGCTCCTCGCCAGGTCTGCGCAAGCTGTGAGAGATGCTGTAGAACAGCGAGCCAAGAATCACAGCTTTCCTTCTTCAGGTGAGCGAAAGGCACAGCGAGGAAACAGACGCGTTTCCTTCCACAGCCACGAGTTTGTTTATTTGCAGTTTACATTAAGGAAAAAAAACAAATAAACATAATTCCTTTAACTGTTTTGACAACTTTATGAAAAGCAAAACCAAAACACGGTAACGAAATGCCCAGGAATCACTGAAGGAGGAAAGAGACACTTTACTGATTTTCAGAATGATCAGAAAGCCTGGGAAGTTGAGCTGATGTTACAATTTTAAACCAAAGAAAGAATAGTTGCACTTCAGATTTAACCTGACATTCTGGCAGAGCTAAGGTGGCTTAGTTTTTCACGGGCTTTCAATTCCAAGCTTTCCCGTGTCCGGCTGGAAGCTGTTAACCCCAAATCAGCAAGCAAACCCCAGGAAACGGAGGAAGGGGCGGGGGGAGCCTACAGTGCAGAGGGAACGCTATTTTGAAAAGCGGCACAACTGGACAGAATGGGAAACGCCCTTTCGGAAACAGCATCATCTCCAGTTCCAGACATCTCCCTTTTTGATAAGGGAGCTTTTTCAGGTTCCTAGCTAACACACAGAAAAGGCGAGGGGGAAAGACGGCTGGGCACCCGGCTCCGCGAGGGCCTCCGGGTGAGGCAGAAACACAAACGGGAGGAAGTGTAAGAAGCGACAGAGGGGACGGAGGAAGCGTTAACACTCGCAAGCAGGCACCAGCGAAAGCCGACACCTCTCAAACACTACACGTCATCTTGATTTATTCCCCATTCCTTACTAGGGGGCTTTCGGACTGCATGTAAAGAGCAGACACTTTTCCAGGGGAGCTCTTTCCGAAACGGACAGCACCGCTGAGTACCCAGTTAAACAAAACCCAGCATCACCCTGCAAGAGACCAGCTCTCTGGAGGCCAGACCTCGGCTCTCCTTTGCTCATCTCCCCCCTCCCCACTGACACGAACCCGGCAGTGAGCCCGTTGCAGACCAGCCCGGCCTCACCGCATAACCCAGCGGGCCGGGAGCTCCCGACAGGCCGCTGTCGCGATCGGAAACAAAGGCGGGAGCCACTCTGCCCTGCCAGGGCCAGCCCCGCGGGGCTCCCTCACAAGCGCACCCGCGGCCGGGACACCCGAGCGCGATCCCCGGCGCCCAGCAAACACCCGCCCGCCAGCAGGACCGGGGGGGAAAGGAGAGGGCACTGGTGCCGGGACCCCTCCCCCTGCGGTGCCCCGTCCCCAGCCCACGGCCTCGGTGAGACGAGCGGGGCGGGGCCGGCAGGCGACTCGGGAGAGGCCGGAGAGCAGCGATGTTCCCCCCGCACCCCAACCGACGCTAACGGCGGCTCCGCTCCCCGGGGCAGGGGCGGGACCTGCGACGCCAACCTGGACCCGCCCAGCGGGTGAGGGCCTCGCCCCGACCGCCCCCAGGGGAGCGGCGGAGGAAGAAGGGGGGAGGCCGAAAGGAAGGGGGACGGAGCCGGAGCTGCCCGGCGGAGGAGGAGCGGAGCTGGGGGCCGGGGACTGTCACTCACCGGCCGCCGCCGCCGCGCTCGCATCCGGCACCCGGGGCGGCTCCGCTCCCGGCAGCGCCTCCGCTTCCGGCGGGAGCAGGCAAGGGTAGCCGCTGCCCGAGAAATCGATGGAGCACGGAGCGATCGAGGCCAGAGGGGCGGGGCGAGCCCGCCTAGCCCCGCCCCCTTAAAGGCGCCTGTCCCCGCCCCGGCAGCGTGCGACGGGAGGTGCGGAGGGCAGCGGCAGCCGGTCTCCCCGCGGGGCAGGAGCGGCGGGAAAGTAAAATCATCGTAAGGGTAGCAGCAGCAAAGGCCAGATCAACCCACGATAACCAAGCCATCGCCGAGCGGGAGTCCCCCGGCAGGGCGGGAGGACGAGCCGCCTCTGCACAGCCGCTCTCCGCACAGCCGCTCCCCGCACAGCCGCTCCCCGCACAGCCGCCCCGCACAGCCGCTCCCCGCACAGCCCGCCCGCGGACGGAGCTTGACTCGCGCCCCGGTGTGCGGGCTGCAGAGTCACCGGCACAGCCGCCGCTGCCCGGGCCACGCGCGGGGTGTCCGGGACACCAGGGGATCCCCGACGTCGTTACTGCTGACGCTGCGGTTTCCTGCTAGAACCCGAGGCGGGCAGAGAGCTCGTCAGTCCGCTAAGGAAAGTCGCGCTGGCATCGCGATAGGGGAAAGGACAACAGCGCCAGCCTGTCCCTGCGGGGCAGCTCGCTGGGTTTGCTCGCTGCCGGCCCGACACCGGCCGTGCCGGGCAAAGCCCTGCGCTGGGGGGCCGGGTTGGCGGAGGGGACCCGGGGGGGACCCGCCCCGCCCGGCACGGTCCGCTCCTGGGTGCCAGCCCTGCCCCTGCCCTCTGCCAGTGGCCGCCGGTGCCCAGGGAGCCCCCCGACTTTAGCGGAGGGTCCATAAAGGGAGCTGAAGACTTCGTAATATGCGACCGCAAAGGTGTATTTATTTAAGTGACAAACTGCAGTGCCAGGCAGTGGTTTTGCTGCGGAGTCGGCTGCGCTTTCACCTCTGCTGTAAATGCCCATACAAACCAAATGCTGCCCCGAGCAGCGCCCGGGGACCCCCCGCGAGAGATGAAGGACTTGCCGAGGGCTGCACTTTGTCTCCTCTCCCCTGGGTGGGTCCCATGTGGTACCCATCACCCACCGCTGTCGGTGGCTGACCCGCCGGGGAGAAGGAACACCGCCCCACACGTCTCCTTGGAACAAAAGGAGGAGAGCTAGTGCTGTTAATATATGTCTTACAGAGAGAGTTCCTAATGTATATGCCATAACATATAGTATATATTTGCTGTCATATATAATGCTGCTAATAGAAATATATTACTCCATGGAACACCAGATGCTGTTAAAGAGATTCACCTAGGCTGTTGGACCTGAGGAAAGAAATTACAAGTTGTAATGTAATGAGCTGTTAAATAGTAGGTATTACACCTCGTAGGGGTCACGAGAGTAATTGCTCGTTCGTGCCTTTTTCTAATCCATTTATGCAGATCTGACAGTGATCTGTAAACACGACGTCTCTCTACAGGATCGGGTAAACAGACCTGAAAGCCAGGAGAGATTGTGACAGTCATCTTGTCTAACCTGAATAGTGAAAGCTGTAGAATTTCCTCCAGCCATTCTCACACCGGCACCCTTCTGTCGTGGTTTCTTAGAAACACATCTTCATTTTACTTTAGAGAGCTGGAGAAGTGGCGAATCCATTGCTGTGCATTTGAATCTTCCTCAGTGGTCACCCCAACACATGCCATGCTGCCCTAACATGTGAAAAATAACTGATAGACGTCTAAATGTTGTTTGAAAAGGTGGATTCATCCAGCTGCAGCATCTGTCCGTTGCAAGCCTGCTTCACATTAACAGAAGCATCTTCCCCTTGAAGATGTTTGTCAAATAGAGTGGATTTACTCCCTCACCTTCCCGTGGTACCAGTTTGGATTAGCTGGGGTTCTGCACGGCACAAGTGCCTTTCCAGGGCTGTTCTCTTTCCCAAGTGCCTTCAAGCTTACACCTATTGCCTGGCTTTTGTGACATGTGGGCATGCAAACCAGACCCCTCTCTACTTCTGCTTGAATTTGTAGTGTGAACATTACAACCAGGGAAACCTAAGGAATAGAAAAAGCTAAGAGGTTGAAAATGACCTCAAGAAATCACCCTTTCCAGTCCTTTCCCTTCCCCAAGACAGGATCAACTACTCCTTTGTTCTAACTGCTTTTTTCAGTCTTCTTCTTAGAGACTTCCCGGGGTGGTGCTTTTGCCATCTCCTCAAGCAATCTTTCCCAGTGTTTCCCTGCCCCTATAGCTAAAGGTTATATTTTTTTTTCCTAATGTATACTCTGAATATATCCCCTGTGCAATGTCAGCCTGTCAGGGGCAGGTCTGTCTTTGCTGGGCACAGAGAAGGGGCCGTTTGCTTCCTCCCTATAACAGTCCTACCTATTTAAAGGCTTTGTCCCCTGTATTTTCTTTTCCTCATTAACCCAAACAGTCCCATCAGCATCCTGATATTTTTTTCTGGACTGCTGATCAAGCTGGATCTCTGCTTCACTCTTCTCCAGTCACTCGGTGTCATTCTGGAAGCGCAATGCCCCAAGCCAAGCATCCTCCGGATGAAAAACTTTTGGGTTTATCTCTTTACAAAAGCAAAACCTAAAATTGAAGTTGTACCATGGCTTAGCAGAACAGCATAATTGCCCTGCCTCTGTCACAGGCTGCCTTCCTGTTCCTACCCCCTCGTGCGGTGTTTGCCTTTAGCAGCAGCGACGCGGTTTAGCCGGTGGTTCACTCTGCGTTTGTTCCCTGCAACTGGAATCCTGTTTACTTTTCCCCTTCCTCTCTCTGGGGAACCGATGGTGCTATGTCGAGTAGCACCTATTGAATGCTATCTTTTGTGCTTTTCTTAACAAAAATAAATCTCCCCTTTGACCAAATCCCTCTGAGTGCTAATTCTGTTGTCTAGCACGCTTTTAGCTGCTCTCTTCTCCGTGTCCTCACCAACGTAACAAGCTCCATCTCTGTTCTGTTCCTCAGGTGTTTTATAAGTAGTATCAGGTACAGGCCTGACCCTGGAGGAAGCCCTTTCCATACATCTTTCTGTTTTGCTAACTGCTTTTTCTGACCCTGTGAGGCTGTCAATCTGGACCGTGTTGTCTTCGCTTATTCTCGGGAAACAGTGCCCAAAGCTTTACCAAAACGCAGCTACCTGACTTTTTAACACTGTTCTCCGTTGCACAACACCTTATTGTAAAAGGAAATCCCATTGGTTTAACAGGATTTGTTCTTGTCGTTGCTTGTCTGGCTGTCTTCTCACGCCTACAGACGGTTTGCTCGAGAATTTCCCCAAGCCGAAGCCACCTGATCCATAACTCACCAGCCGCTCCTGTTTTTTCTCTGTGTACTTAACTTTATGCCTGATTGAAATGAAGAGGGCTGCTTCCATGGCCGTGAGAGGTGTCTTCTGAACCAGAGATCAATAACCCACCAAAGCCATGGCAGCAGAACCGGGAGCGGAGCCAAGGAGCCCAACCTGTCCTTGCCTGCTCTAACAATTCCTTGCTTCACATCACTGGTTCCGCTTCCCCCTGCTGTCCCGATCCATCAGTGGGATGTTCCAGCAGAAGTTGGCTTCTAGCAGCGGCTGTAGATTTCATGAAAAATCCCTACAGGTGTTTCAGGTCCCAAGCAGCTTTCCTGTGCTGTGTGGTGCTCCCAAGACCAGCCGCTTTCTGCTTCCGCCTAAGCTGAAAATCACCTGGATCTGCACTGTCAAACCAACAGCCAGGAAGTGATCTACTTAAATCTTACACTTCCATTTGTTCTTTAAATAAATAGGCACAGAAATAAGTTCTCTGACCTTGGCAACGTTTTGACCATTATCCGGGAGCTAAAGCCAGAAACCTTCATTATGAAGTGAAATATATTTATCTTATCTGGAAGGCGAGAGAGAAAGAAACAACCCACTGATCAGTGTTTTCCCCCTGATGATTTCTGGTATGCTTCAAGAGAAACAACATATAAATTAAGGCACACAATATTTTGAGTTTTCTCCCAGAACACGAAGAGTCACTTTTTCCACATCAAACAAAAAATACAGTCTTTTGCACTTTAAACCATTCCCAACAGTACACAACATTCTCTCACTGTTTTACTTTCTTGGCTAACACTACCCTGGTTCTTCCCTTTCAAGGCCTGCCCAAGGAATCCGTGCACTGCTGACCCAGAGGCATTGTTTCTCTAAACAGCACTAACAAAACAAATTATTAAATTACTTTGTGCGGCTAAAAATACGGACTGCTGTACGCAACAGCTCTGTCAGCAGTGTCACCACTAAGCTGCATCGGTTTAAATACTCCTTGGAACCAACCTGCATCTTCTGCGTGAATTTAAAATAACAGGGGGTTGGGGAGAAGCCGAAACTTAAACCAGCTTAAAAATTTGCCACTTTTCTTTTTCAAAGGAAAAAAAGAAGAACACTTCAAAGACCATTTGACAGCTTTTGTCCCTCAAATTCCAAGTGAAATTCCATCCCTCTTTTCCACGAGACCAAGCAGTGGCACAACTGCTTTCCTTCCCATGCTTTTGGGAAAGAGCAGGGCAAAGCTGTTCCTGAGAGAACTTTTTCAAAGATTTCTGAGATCACATTGCACGAGGACAGATCAGATCTGTTCTGAGCTGAACTGTGCCTGTGGGACAGCCCATAGCTGCACTTCGCAGTGCATCCTAGTGAAAAACGGTGATTTAATGACCAGCCAGGCTCCTTTTGCTGGAACCAAGTTGTTTCCCTCGCTTGGCCCATTCCATGGCTCTGCTGACACGCGTCTGTAGAGAGAAGAGATGACAATCAGCCCAGGGTCAGATGAGCTTTGCCACTGCCAGCATGTGCTATCCAGAGTCTGCTTTGTAGCCAGGACAAGATGATCTCCGGAGGTCCCTTCCAACCCCTACCCCACTGGGATTCTGTGGGCACCCATCAGCTTGCAATTCCAGGTGTAGGTGCAGCTCCATGCAGGCACAGGGCTGTATTTCACAGCATTCCAGGGACAGATCCATTTTGCTGTTACAACTGTTCAATATGTGCTACAATACGGGCTTTTATTTTTGACAACTGATAGAAACATAACAATAAATAACCAGGTCTGATAACGCAGTGAGCGTATCACGTACACACATGCTTGCAAACACACGTTGATTTTAAAGGAAATGACACGGGGATGGTTTTTGTGTTTAATTTTACAGATAAATATCTACTTTTAAACCCCTCTTGACTGGATTTTTTTTTCCTTTCTAATTTTCCCCATATGCCTCTCTCTTCTTTCCTCTCTGCTTCCCCATCCTTCTGATCTCTAATTCTCCTACAGTGAAAAAGGGAAAGATTACAAAATAGGGCCGGGGAAAAGGGAACAAAACTGGCAAAAATCAGTTAGTTAAACTATGCAATCTGCACCAAGTGTAATCATTCCTTCAAAAATTAACTTTTTAGATGATTTTCATTCAAATCAGTATCACAACTGTGTGCTATTAGCAAGAGGTTACATTTTACACCAATTAGATATAATTATGATGTTCGTTTTAGAGACAAAAAAAACCCCCCATTTTAATATATCAGACCAGCAATTAACATTGAAATGTGGGTTTTGACCTGCGCCCTAGATGTACAATCAAAGGTACCAGATCAGACAGCTTAATCTGAAACCCATTAAACACGTGACAATATTTGATTATAACGAACTACAGTTCCAGTCTTTAATGTTTCTTACTGACGTTTATTCTTAGACTCAGAAGTACATTTACACGAGAAAGCTGCTTGGCCTTGACTCCAGATCTACAGCAATTTCCACAGAAATTTCCGAGAAGAATGTTGGTCAGTGTTTTAAAACATAGGGGCCTAAATTTAGCCTGTTAAATCTGGATTTAGCATATCGAGCACTCTGGCCGCGTTCCAAGAAAGCACTTACGCGTTCCCATTAACTCGAAAACGCATTCAGGTCTATCACTCACTTTACCAAGAGAACTGAGCTCCGCTAGTTCCAGTTAAGCATGCCCATGAAGGAGGAGCCTGTTGGACTCACCCCAGCCGAGAGCCCAACTCACTTTCTTCGCGTGACTTTCCCCGTCGCAGTCGTGGCACTGGGCAGACCAGTAAGAACACTTAAGCACGTTTCAGATTTCAGGGCTGGTGTTTTTCAGAAGGACCAAGTGCCCGTCAGACACACCTACAGAACCCGCCTTGAGAGACATTTTAAAATGCGCGGTATGGTCAATATCTGAAGGTGGTTATAACAAATATTCTGTCCTGTTTCTACTCGTTGTTTATTGTTATTATTATCTATTGCATTTTGCACATGCAAACCAACCTGTGGGCAGTATTTGCCCCCTCCTGATGACCTGATCAAACTCCCACAGCAGTGTCTGAGTCATTTTTCCACACCTGGGAGGGACGGAATGGTAAATAGCACTGCAGGTAAGGGAATAGGGACAATGAAATCCTGCTGTAGGTTCTTTAGGAAATGGACTGAGCCTTCTTCACTGGAAGCCTTGGAGAACTGGCTGGGTAAAGCACCTGCAGGAAGGGTGCTATTTGTGATGCTATGGTCAGTGCAGCCCCAAGGGACGCGATGTACTTGGCAAGTACATTTCTAGGGACGTGTACTAGCAGTGGACGTGTGGAGTGGGGTTATATAGGACTGAATGGTCTTGAAGGTCTTTTCCAACCTAGATGATTGATTCTATGATTCTGTGCCATGATTCTAAGTGCAAAAGGTGCCTTATAGCCCTGTGTGACTGTCAGGATCAGTGCTGGGCTCGCTGTGTGCCACCCCTGCCCTGGCGCTAGGACCCGTGTCACGATGCAGCTCTGAGCAACTGGCAGGATTAGGCAATTTTTTGGCATGTACAAGTATTTCTAGCAACAGAAAAAAAAGATGGCATGTAAAAAGTGGCTGCTGGAATCATTCCCTTTTCCATTTCCCAAAGCGATCAGCTGCAGTTACAGATGACCTCAGTCATAACCTATCAGCAGTCCTGCTCTTTTCCTTAAAGGACTATTTGCGGGGCAGCACCAGCTTCTTCCATTTTCACCCGTTTGCCCTAACTAGTCACTGCTCACACTTACAAGGCAGGATTAACCAGCTGTAAATATAAAGGGAAGGACTCGTTTGATCACTTGTGCTGCACTTCAGGGAATTCGTAACATCCAGCTGGCCCAGCATCCCCTGGTGACGGGAACAAGGCACAATTGGCTCATGCGAGACACTTTGATCGATTCCTACACCACCCTTAGCTCGGGGAACTTCTTAACTGCCAAAATCAACCTTCTCCCTGGGAAATGTGTAGTGAGGGAGCTTGGAAATAGGATTTGGAACAGGCTGGAGGGGTCCCCTCCCAGTGTGCACTTCCCCAGGGGGGAGGTGTGGATGGCTCCAAGAAGGAAATGGAAACGGGCAAATTCCAGGGCTGACGTTTTGATTTGAGACTGTTTCTGGAAAAAAAAAAATACAAACAACAACAACAAGCCCCACACCAAACCAAACCAAACCAAACAAGTCAAAACAAACAACCCCCGAAATAAACCCTGCTTGTTTTGTTGTTTCACTCATTTACAAGGTAATGTTTCTTCGTCCAGTTTTGCCTCCCTTCTGAACCATCTATACATTCAAATGCCTGGGTACTCCTTAAGGCGTGTGCCTGTAGGTAAAACCAGGCTCCAAATAATTCCTGAAGTGCAAATCAGCATCTTAATGGCATAGTTATTCTGAAGCATTTCTGTATGCCTGCATTTCTGGGAGCAAAACAGGATTCTCAAAAGACTTTGATAGCTGCACTGAGTGTATTAGGAAGAAGCCAAGCAGGACAGTATTTGCTGATGTTGACCTGGTTGCACCAAACTTCTGTTTTTTCACAAACAAAAAACATTGCAATAAACCAAAGTAATTAGGCAACACAAGGAAAAAAAAACAACATAGTTTTGAAATTTTGGGGATGGATTGGTGAAAATATTTGATCAAAACTTGAACTCTAGCTCAGACATTTCTCTCCAAGCACAGAGGTAACAGTCGCAGCCCAATCCTGGCTGCTGTGGAATTACATCCCTGCGGAGACCCGGGGAGGCAAAGCACAGCTCTAGTGCCAATGGCACATCCAGAGGCAGCTGGAATTTTCCTAGAGAGTGCAGGGGGGCTGCTCCTCTCTTCCCTCCACTCACGTTATGTGGCTATTGAACTCGGCACGGCTTGCAAAGAACACACGTTGTATTATCTTTTCATTTCCATGGCATCTGTACATTTAAAGCTTCATGCCTCATCGTGTCTGCGTGTGATCATCTTGTACGTGTATTTAAATCGCCGCTCTCGCCTCTGATCTCGAGAGACAAAAGCAATGCTGAATTCTTTTTCCATTATATATTTTTACAAAAGAACTACTGTAAAAATTAATCAAAGGTATGCTGGTTTTTATTGTTATTTTTTTAATTTCGGGGGGTACTTTTCCTCATATTGCAGCGGTTTTGAAATTGAAACGTTGCACTGCTGAGAAAGTGCCATGAAAATATAACCCGCTACATTCCAGGAAAATAAATAAGCAAGGCCACCCAAATTTTCAATTAGTGCGAGTGCAGTGTGCAGGAAATGGCTGGAGAACCGTCAAAGGCAGCCTTAGGCTGGGTCGTGGACACGGAACAGTGACAGGAAGGTTTGAGGCAGGAATACAGGCTCAGTGTGAAGATGGCTCGTCTCCAAGGAAAACGCCGTGCTAATGGGTTAATACCCATTTCCTGAAACATCCAGCCCGGGTCTTACGCGCTGGAATTCACATTCTGACAAAGGCAATTGCTGAGCCTCCAGACTTTGCTTTTTCGGTGATGAAATAACACTAGAAAGTTCAAGCTGCATTATATATCTCATGTTTTAAGCTTATTAAACATTCAGAGTACAAACTGTGCACATATTTTTAAGCCACCTGAAATAGCAACAGCCTCGCTGGTTTGGGAAAGCAGAGCAAGAACCATCGCCCTGCACCGGGTCAGGCTCCTCTGGAGCAACACTGGCAGCAGGCACTGCCCGAGGTGGAGATGCCACTCGCAGAGGAAATCTGCCCGGAATTCAGCAGCGCTGCCCAGGCAAGCAGGCGCTCACAGCATCGGGCAAGAAACACTTGTAGCATCAGGAACTAAACACGTTTCTTTTTTTTTTTTGCATCAGGAAAGGAACGCTTTTAGCGCAGCCTTTACAGACAAAGCGTTATTTCAAAGATATCTGAAGACTGAGTTGGACAAAGCACTTCAGAAAATAAAACCCAAACAAACCCAAAGTAAAAAGCACAAAAGAAGACACAGCATCTCTTTCTGCAAGTCAGAGGAAGGGCTCCCGCTGAGGACAGAAGGTGCTGGCCAGACCTTCATCCTGAAAGCAAGTGCCTAAAGGTGAAGAACAAAACAGAAAAGGAAGGAAATTTAAGAGAAAGACCTAAGGAATCCAGCCAACCTTTCCCTGCAAATGTCCTCCTGCTTCACTCTCTGCAGCTGACGTTGCGACTGTCAGCTGAGGGTGGCACTGCAGCATCACAGGAGACCCTCAGCCCACCAGCCAGACCCTCCTTCTACCTCGCTGCCTTCGCAGAGGTGCACACAGAAGACTGCAGAGGTGGTGGCTGTTCCACCTCCCCGTGCAGGGAACAAGATTCCTCTGTGCATCCACCTTCACACCAGCAGGCAGCAGTGATACCGCAACCCGCCCTGCTCTGGCAGGGGGTTGGACTAGATGATCTTTCTAGGTCCCTTCCAACCCCTAACAGTCTATGGTTCCATGATTCTGTGATTTTCCCCACACTACTCCCGCGGGATCCGCTGTCACCACACCAGGGGTGACTGGCTGTGCTGCCCTGGCCCCAGCACCCATTTCAGTCACAGCGCTGCCTGTACCCGCTCAATCATATGTGTTTATTTACGAGGCACTCACCATTTCCATTGCCTTGCACTGAAAGCCATCCTATGAGTCTTTTTAGTCCTAACTGCACTAAAGTCACTGGGAATTCTGCCCAGATAAAGCCTGGAAAAACTGGGCCACAAAAAAAAGACCCTAATTATTTGCATTAGGAGGCAGAAAGAGCCTCCTTTCAGTTACAGCCCCATGGGATCCATCAAGCGATGCCCTTTCCACTGCTTCTTGGGGAAGCTGTTTTAAATAAGCCGAGTAAAAATTTTCATCAGTGCAGAGTATTTTAAGTTCCAAGTATCTAGCCTCGAACCTTTTTAGTTTGAAGCCAATAACTGTGTCGCTTGCCTTTGAAAGAGCTATTAACAGAGCAAGGAAGGAAGCAGAGGGAATTTGGGGAGTTTTCATTTGTTTTCACACATAGTAGTACATTTTTTGGTCATATGTGATAATTATTTAATCAAATGGAATTTGCCCGGTGCTGTTTCATGGATGCCACTGCCAATCACCACAAAGCAAACAGACCTTTCAGGTGGTGAAGGGAGAGCTGGCTCCTCTGCCTTGTGGAGAGCTGCGTGTTGTGAGGACGGGATGGCACGTCTGCTGCTGCTGACACGGCCCCTGGGCAGCTGAGTGGGATGGGCACCAATTCAGGGCAGCATTTATGTGTTTTGGGGAGTCTGGTCAACTTTCACAGCCCGCGGACACGTGTATGAGGCTGGGTGTGTGCTCAGCCATTGTCCCGATTCAAGATGCTCTGCCAAATCGAGGCCACAAAAAGTACTTCTTCCCACTAGGAAAAGAGACTTGTTTCCTTTCTATGTGAGCACTTGATCCATGACAAATCATAGAATGGTTTGGGTTGGAAGGGACCTTAAAGATCATCTAGTTCCACCCCCCTGCCATGGGCAGGGACACCTCCCATCAGACCAGGTTGCTCAGAGCCTCATCCAGCCTGATCTTAAACACTTCCAGTGCTGGAGCATCCACAGCTTCTCGGGCCAACTCCTTCCAGTGTCTCACCACCCTCACAGTAAAGAACTTCTTCCTAAATCTTCCTAAAGTTCCCCTTCACCAAGCTTTTTAACTGCTGAAGAATAAATATTTAAAGGATCACGAACACTACTCAAAACCATGTAAGATGCTACAAGAGTGTTCCCTGTTGTACGAAAACCCAAAGGAGCTGAAGCTTGCAGAAAACTCCATTTTCCTGCTTTGAAAGCCGATCTGCCGTGCGCTGTAACTTGTATTATCTTTGTGCTCTATTTTTAAAACAATACCTTAAATGCCATTGGCTTAATTCTTACCATATTACTATAACAAAACTATGGGAGCTCCACAGAAGACCAATGGAGAGGAGGTTTGAGGGTCGCATCTGCAGGGTACCGAGCTCTTCAGCTTCTATTTGGTGAAGTCCTGGGGATTAGACCCGTGTTTAAGATTAGAGGACATGCTCAAGTGCCTTGCTGGAGGGGAGCCAGAGTGTTCAGCACCTTGCAGGACTGAGCCCTTTGCCAGCGCTCGGGACAGATTCCTGAGGTGGAAGAAAAGTTGTTGCTATTAAAAGAAAAAAGGCACGTTTCCTAATTGTAATATGCAAATAACACCTGTAGCACACACCCTCAGAAGCAGGGGGCCACTGAATGGGAGCTGCCTGCAGATTTTAGAAATATAGGTGTAGAGTTGAACAACAAGAGTTTTGTTCCGTGGAACAAAATGGGAGCATTGCCATTTTTGTCACAGGATCAGGATTTTGCTCATTCCTTATTACACGACAGAGGCCGATTTGGAGCTTTCTTCTAGCTCCAAATTTGACTCCGATATTAAATTAAATGGCAATTTCCTATGGCCAGTGACCAAATTATTCAATAGTATCTGCTTAATACAATCAAAATAAAAAAGGTGGAAGTCATGTTATTTTAAGGCAACTGAGTTGTTTCCTGAATTTTAATCAAACGAGACAGAAGGATCAAGTTAGTCAGCCAAAAAATGACAGATATTCAGAGGGATTTTGAACACAGCCACGCACCTTTGCACAGGTAAAGCTCTTTCTCCATTCTAAGTCAACTTCCCGTCTTTCCTCCCTTACAATTATTGCTTACGTCGAACACAATGGGAAAAATCTTTTCTACTTTGGAAGGCAGGAAAATCTGTAGGCAGCTTAACGGCGATGCCTCTGGACTCCTGCAGATCAAAGGTGGCTCCCTGTTTTCCTCTCCAGACCATCGTGCAATTGCTCTGGGAAAAAAAAAGCCTAGGGAGCGTTGGTGGGGAAGGGTGAGGGGACTGTCCCAGGGCCATTGCTGGCTTCCTTGGTCGCCTGGCTGCCTGAGCGCACTGGCAGTGGTCCCACCGCGGTCCTGCAGCCAGCGGCTGAGCATCCCCGCTGGGAAATGCCAGCCCCCCACCAGCCCGCCTGAGCCCCCCCCCGCAGAAACACTACAGCATTAGGAGTGATTCTCACCTTGCTTGGTCTGTATGGTTGTAATTAGCTGGGCATTAATGCGGAACATTTCTCTACAAGTTCTCTTTTCACCAGCAAAAAGCACGTCCATGTTTTTTGAGTCTGGGAAGGAAGAGAAGCTCATTGGTGAGGTCAATATTTTCATTTTTTGTTTTTCCTTCAGCCTCCAGGTATAAAACCTACACTGAGAAAGTGGCTTTTTAAGAGCGGGGGTCTGACTTTCCGTTTATGTTGTCATTGATTTTCACAGTAGCTACCAAGGAAAAAATAATTTAACAATATTTTTCTACAGTAAATAGCTGCAGAGTCATTTCAAACCTAGTGCAGGAGCTGAAGAACTAGCAGAAGGAGGCAGTTAGGGACTAGCAGAAGGAGGAGGGCAGGGACTACCAGGAGGTGATTAAGGACTAGCAGAACGAGGAGGGTAAGGACTAGCAGAAGGAGGAGGGTAGGGACTACCAAGAGGTCATTAAGGACTAGCAGAAGGAGGAGGGTAGGGACTACCAGGAGGCAGTTAAGGACTAGCAGACACGTGCAGGTTTGGCTAGTGAACCCGTTGAGGAAAACACAGCCCCATAGAAGTCTCTCCCTCACTGCTCCCCGAGATACCGAGGTGCATGTCTCCTCTCTCCAGGTTCAACACCACAGGAAAATGCCTCGATTAAACCAGCACCTGGAGTTAAACCCGGGTGCGGCGGCGGGCAGCGCAGGAACGGGGCACGCAGTCCGTCAGCAGCTTCTCCGCGAGGAACTACTGCTTCTCTGATTTATTTCTGTTATTTTTCTGGTTTCCAAACACCAGCAGAGGGGGCCGCTGACCTCTCGGAGCCGGGCTGGGGTAGGCACGGGAAGCCGGAGGGAGAACGGGCCGGTCTCGGGGTCTCACAGCAGCGCGCTGATGGCTGGTTCACCAAGAGCCACGGAGATGCCAAGGTTCTGGACAGCGCTACAGCTCTCATAGTTCTGGTGTGCCAAAAGACACGCGTTAGAGGGGAGGATGAAATGATGTAGGCAGCCGAACACCAGACTACACAGTCACTTAGGAGCACAGCTTTGAGCTCTGCTGCTGCATCCGTGTGAGACCATCGGGTGCCTGAGAAGATGGGTGATGTTTTTTACCAGCTGCATTCAGGGGCTGCTCCACACCACAGCCAGGGTCTGCTGCCCTGCGAGTGCTGGGCTGAGGCCATCACTGGGGAAAGGCTGATTCTTGGGGTGAAATTGTGAGGAGCACGGTGTCATGAAGCTCTGAGGTGATCCTGCAAGTGTCTACACCTTAAACATTAGTATTGCAGTGACTATCAAGGAGAAGCACTTCAGAAACCGGACAGACTTGCTACCAACGTGGCTGTCAATCAGCTGGTCATGAATTGATCTGACTAAGCATTATCTTGACTAGAATACAGAACAAGTAAGGTACTGTGCAGATGGTCCAAATGCACTCACCAGACCCAGTGATTAGGCAGTTTTACCAGAGAAGTGAAAAATACCAAGTATAAATCATGATTCCTTACTATATTTACCTGATATGAAGGTTCTTCCAGAAGTTCAGTCAGGTCTGGCTAAAATGTAACTGGGTCCTGGGAAAAGCCCAACAAGTTTGGCGTGACGATGCAGCGCACGGCTTGTACTTTGCTTGCCCTTGCCAGGTCAATATATTCAGTCCTAGTTTTACAGATATGAGGAAAAGAAAAATTTAACGTACAGAAAAAACCAAGATAGACAAATGTTAAGACACAACAGCAGGACCTGACATGTGTTTCTTTAAACAACCAAGTCAAATTAATGGAGTTTAGATGAGCTCCATTTACTATAGCCAAGAACACAATAATAACCCTTATTAACTCCCAGGAAAGATTCTACAACAGCACTTTTTTTGTGGGCCTAGAAGAAAAGACATCTTGCACACACCTCTCCCCTGATGGGTAGTCACAGGGCTTAGCTGCAACATTTGTCAAACCAGGCTTCAACCAATCTCAATGAAAAGGGGTCCAATTCAACATTCAACGTGAGTACTCCCATCTGATCTACCTTCTGTGGTCCATAGGACAGCTCATTAAAGGTAAATGAAGAATAAATAAAAGGAACAAAAGGTAACACCATGTTATCTCTGGCCTCACTTCCTTTCTGGGAGACACAGGACAGAATTGCAGATGGTTTATTATTTGAGTACTCCACACATGAGGGATCAAGTAGAGATGAGCTAATTAAAATAAAATTTAAAAAACCCCCTGTATTATTAGAACATTATCATTAAGGGGGGAAATTGTTTGAAAGCCAGGAAATTCCTCGTTTAGTTTTCACAGAGTCCTGACCGTTGGAGCTTCCTCATTAGGAGAAAACTTGTTCTGCCGGCGGCTACAAGGCACAGAAGAGTGTGCAGGAAAAGAACCTGTGCCTCAGACAGGTAAAAAGGGGCATCCCAGGGGTGGAGAAAAGCCCACCCTGAGAAAGAAGCTCTGCAAGGGGATGGTCACCTCCGAGTCACTCGTGTGGCACAGCCAGGCATGCTGGGGAGATGCCTCGAGGGTCCTGTGCTGGGCTGGAGCTGCCCCTGAAGCCTCAGGCTCCTTCCTCACCCCCATTCCCACGGCTCGGCACAGCCGGGGATCGCTGCCGCTGCTGCCTCCCGGCTGCTGCTCCCTGCCCATCGCTCTTTGAGCCCATGAGTCACTTCCTCCCCTCACATCCCACCTTTCAAAACTTCCTTTTTCCTTTTCAGGGGTATGTCTGGAAGGTTTCTGAATGCGGGCCTTGGGTCACTTCTCCACGGACAAAAGCACTTCTAGGGAGCAGAAGTTCTCGTGCCTGAGGACGCCCAGCCAGGAGAGCCCAGCCTCCTTTGACTTCTCCAGCCTTTGAACTGCCTGGAAGGCTGTGTTTTCTCCTCCAGGACCTCTCAGACCTTATGGCCTGATGTTTTGCCTACATTTAAGGCTGTTACCCCTTCCATTATCACCACGTGGCACTATTAGGAAACAAAGATATGAGGGCCACATTCTCAAGCTGATGTGAAACCACATCTGGAATGGGGAGGTAGGCAGGTTCACGCTAGCTGAGAATTTAACCTGTCCAAGCTATAGCAAGAATTTCCTTGCTGAAGAAATTATTTGTCTGATTGTTTTACAGCAGGGACTTGCTGTTGTTCAAGCTAATTTTGTGCCGTGCTACTTAAGCTACTGGCAGTATTTAAGCATGCAAATTGATGTGGTGTCAAAAGATACTGCTTCATTAGTATCTTCCATTCTTAAGTATCATGATGCTTTTCGAGGCCAAATACACCCAGGCAGCTGCAAGGGAGGATGGAAGGAGTACCCTGTGCGTATAGATTCCCACGTGCCACCATCCTGCTGTGATAGGGCTGCAGCTCCCTCCTGGGCAGGGGGGTCGGTCCTGGCCAGTCTGCCACAGACCACATTTCCCCGGACCCTGCTGCAGGACAATGCAGTCGTCCGTTTTCCCCATCTGAGCATAAGAGAAAACCCTCAAATTGCAAAGTTTCGGGAGGCTACCTGAAGGTAATAACAGATTCTTGCCTTGCTGAAAACTTCACACCACGCACTTGGGTCGCTACAGACAGTTTTCTAAGGCAGCAAGTTAATCTGTCAGGCACTAGAGGACTTTCCTAGGCAGGAACAAAGAAAGGGGCAATAACCAGTGCTTGCTACATTGGGTGGACAACACTAATATAGATAGAACCAAAGTTTTCTGGGAGAGGAAGTGCCAGTTTTACACGGAAAGATTAATAAGTGACTGTAAAGTCAAAATAGTCAGAGTCCCCTCTTGGAAAACGTCTAAGTTCACAAGGTTTTTATACAAAAGACAAAAACCACAAACTGCATCTTACTGCTAAATCTAAAGTAGTGTTTATTTTTCAGAGGGATTTTTTTTTTTTCCAACAGCATGTCACTGTAAATTCCTTATCAAGAAGTAACAAAGAAAGGGATTTCTCCTTTCAGATCAAGAGAGCAGCTTTGGTAATGCCTGTATTCATTCAGCTTTCCATTCCAAACATCATCCATCATGCTGTATGCCCCTTACACTGGGCTGCAAGGAAACATACCACAAAATCTACTTGGAGCAGCAATGCAGCTTGAACAAAGCTGACTAAACTCAAAATTAAGTTTTCAACAGCTGCATGTTAAAAAGAAAATCAGTGTAAGAAAAACAGCGAGCTCTACTGAGCAAACATCCTGCAGTTAGGAAAAATATGTTGTGATTGATGAAGGAAAAAGCCATGACATTTTAGGTGACCTACAAGAAATTTCAAGGATCACATTAAAAAGAAAGCTGGCATTGTATTAAAATATAGTTACCCCAAGGGATAACTGGAATATACTAGGAAGCCAGGACATAGATTGGCTTTACCCTTGTCTCAGAGCAGTTCATTAAATCTTGCTTTGTTCATCTCATGTCCCCAAGAGGGGGAGTTTGCCTTCAGGATCATCAGCTTTCTGGGTTGTGGAGCAATCGATCCACGCTGTGCTAATCCTGTCCTGGCCACACACCACCTGGGAAACTAAACGCTGCACAATATCGGCAGGAAAAGTATTTTGGAATCTAGACCTGAGCCCAAGACATGTTTACCTCTGCAGAAAGGTCAGGACAAGCTCTCAATAAGATTTACTGAGCTGTGATATCTCCAAAAGCAGTAAGGTAAGCTCTGAGGAGAAGCAATATTTTACCTCAGATCAACTGATACAGCTGGAAAAAGCAGAGAACCTTTCAGGCACAGAGGCCAGTGAAGATATAGGCAAGCTATAGATTAGCCCTGCAGTGAAAACAAGTCTTTTGGCATTGGACATTTATATAATTAACCCTTCCTACGGTACGGGTTTTATACTCTTCATGGAAAATATTTTCTCGGTGTAATTAAATTCCCAGCTTTTATTTTTATTACAGCAAAATCCCAGATACTTCCATCGGATCTTGTCTGCTGGAGCTAATAAAGCAAGTGCATTTGTCAAAATGAGCTATATTTTTGGTATTGGAAACCTCTGCCCAGTCTCACAACTTCTTAAGCTGAGCGCATTGGTTCCAGAGAAGTGAGGGTTCCTTTCCACCCCCTTCATCTCTGCCCCTACAGAGAACGTGGCTGACATGCTCCGCCAGAAACCGCTCTCAGCGCAGCGACGCTGCGAAAGGCAGCCGAGTGCCCCCGCCAGGGAGCACCTTCCCCGGGGTGCTGCCCGTGCCCAGCAGCCCCGCTCTGGGAGAAGCTTTGCTTTCCAGCCTGTGCCCGGGCTCCCTGACCCGCCTCCGGCCAGCGACGCGGGCAGCACGATGGCACAGGCGTCCCCATGGGTGTGACGCTTCCGTGCGTGTCGCCTCTGCGGAGCCAACGCTGCTCTGAGGACAAAGCCCCCGAGGTTTGTCCTGCATTCCCATTCCCCTGTGCATTACCTGTGGGACTGTGGAACGTTTACTCACTCCCAGTTGGCTACAGCTGCGCAAACCCCCCCGAGTTCCTCCGCGTGCAGCGGCTGCCACTGCTGTGCTAGACCCTGCTTTGATTCTCTTTCGGATACGGAAACAGCAGCACGGTGTAAAATCACGGGAAGGACGCCTCTAAGCGAGGAACAGAGCGGAGCAGTTCATTGTGACTGTTTTTCCCTGCCCAGAGCCAGCCCGTGGGACAGGAGACGTACACATGCCAAAAAGAACCAGGGCCCTGGTGCTCGTGGCTTGGGCTCTGGAGAGGAACTCTTGGGACTTCCTTGCCTTACCTCCCTCCAGGGCAAGCGCAGCTTCCTCCTCTCTGGGTGGTCTTTCCCATGATGGAGGTCTTGTCCTCCACTCCTGGTGTGACCCAGGAGTGAACTGAGCTTGTTCAATCTATTTGCCTTTCCTTTGAAAAGAGAAAAAGGGTCGAAATCTGTAGATTCAGGTTATGATACCACATTTCTATTAGAGAGAAAAAAATGACGGTGCACTTGGGCGAAATGCTGTTGATTTCTACAAACATGTGATGCATCTTTCTCGAGAGACCGGAGCAGTTGTCAGATCAAGCGTTTCAAGACACATCATTTCCAGAAGAGAGGAGTTAAGACACACTCTTGATCGTGTGCTTCTGTTTATTCTGCGTAAGGGATCTAGGACACCTGTGTTAGTTTTAAAGCTACTACATGTACAGCACTTGACTGCTCTATTTTGGCAAGTCCCAGCTGTTATTTCACATGTGTGAACTAAGAAAATACCCAAGGTAAACACAGACTTAGAAGAAGTACCAAAAACATTTACAGTAAAGTGCAAGTATGGCCCAGTATGTTAACCTGCTAATATATACAGTGTGCTGGCCCTGATCTACTTTCCTTTAGAGAGGCAAAGGAGAAGAGATGTAGCAAAGCCTGTGTGAAAAACCACGGCTGGTTATGGATTATTTCTCCTAAAGGCTCAGCACGATATGAATCGCTCCTCTAACCCAGTTCTTTTCTTGCAGTTGTTCCCAGCCACGCTTACCCAAACACGGGCAATGCAGAACAGAAACATTATTTTTTTTCCTGGTCGTTTTGCGCATCTGACAGCGTTTAATCTACAAATCAGCCTAAATCCAGATTACTTACACGTGTGCCCATGCTCCCCCCCCACACACACAGTGTTAAAAGGACATTACTGATGATCATTTATTTTTCTCTGCTCTTGACACATCTCATAATATCCCTCCTCTCTCGAATACTGCCAGAGAAGATTGTCTTTAATACACTTCAGTGGTGTCAAAAGAACCTCAGGAAATGAGGACTGAGGTGAACCTAAGGTCCACTGTATGCCACCAGTGCTCTGATTGCATGCACTGCTTTGAGCAGGAGGTAAAGAGCTGCACTCCCCATGTCCTGCCTCCAAAAGCCAATATTCTGTCCACTTTCTGTCTCCTCTAATTAAAGTCAACTACTTTGATCCACTTGGTTTTGCCTTCGGAAGCGATGTTCTGATATAACCTACTCTTGTCCACAGCCAGATTTGAGTTATGCCTCAGAAACCCTTAGATTTCACCAGAAATGAGTTTTACTAGAAAAACAGGGCTTCTTTATCTCCATGAATTCCTGTATACGGGTCACATCCTTTTAAGTACAATCATCAGCCCTGTAAATACCACCCTTAGAGGTAAGGCTTCCAGCTGCTGCCTGACATGTCCTGACGTAACCACTCCACAGTCTGTAAGCCGTGTCTTCTACTGGGCAAAGGAATAAAAAAAATGAGTTATTGATTCCATTTCTAGGGGCCAAATAAGTTATTTCCAGGTGGCAACCTGAGCACAGGTTTCCTGTGGTATTTCAGAGAAGAGTCTGGCAGGTATGAGAAGCTATAGGAGAAAAGGATCACTTCTTGATGAGTGATGAGACTGAAACTTTGTGATGGCATGGCAGGATTTTGTGTGACCAGGGTCAGCTCAAGCTCTGAAGGAACATGTCCCAGTGTTTTGTTTCTCACTTGTCCAAGTCATCCCCGTTCAGCTGAAGCCGTGCAACTTGCTCTGAAGGAACCACTCTCCATTTTGTGGTTAACTAATTTCTCACTCAAAAGCTTTCAGTACTTGAAGATGAGTATCATGTTTGTCCCATGTTTGACATGGCATCGTTCAGTTGAAGTATCATGTCTCTCTAAATATGGGTGCTTCAAACTCAGTAATGTTCTGTGTACATCAGTCACTGATCATTCACTGCTCCCATTCATCACAATCCTGGGTTGCTCCAGTTCACTCAGCAGTAATTCTGGCTGGCTTTCATCATTCCTGTGGAAAATGTATGCCAACAATTAAGTTTCTCAGGAGGAGGAATCAACTTCACTTAGAGGTTTAGAAAAGCACTGAGAAAAAAACCCAAAAACAACACCCGAAAACAACCAACTAACCAAAACCCAAACAAACCCCAAACAACAACTATGTATACATTTACATGAGCAAGAGCAACGAGTAAGTATGTAAAGCTCATTTTGTTGATGATGAAAGGTTAATTTGATAGGTTCAGGCGCTTTATCTTTCTGATGCCAGGCAATACATTTGAGATTGATAGGATTCTTGAGATCTTCCTGGATAACTTGAAAAGAAGGGGGTCAAAAAAAGGCAAGGAAAAGTCACATGCAGTTATCTACAGGAGTTCATAGAAAGCCACAAATGCAGAGGAAACATTTCTCTGCTACGGTGACAGGACTATGAGATAGTTAACTATCATCTTTAGAAACAGTAAAGGACACCCCATTGCTATAAGGCAGATGCCCAAGGCAGAGAAAATGTTGCCTCCACCAGTTCTTACCCTCGCAGAGTCTGTGCATTCTGAGCTCTGACCGGCTCTCCCCACTGTCCATCCACTTCCACCGCCTCTGCCGGCTTGTGTGAAGTCCTGCAGAAAGTCTGGTGGGTGCTGGGAATGAAGCAAGCTCTTCCATCTCCTTGCCCCATGCTGTTAACCATGGGACCACCTCCTCCAGAAGAGCCTGATGATATCCCAGTGTCAGGTGAAAGGCACTTCTATAGCTTTCCATGTATTTGAGCCAAAATAGCTTGGCGGTACTAGAGGATGAGCAGTGAGCAGAATGGTTTGAGGGCAAAGCAGCTGAAAACAGATAAACAGCTTGGCCTTCTCTGGCCTTCTCAGCAGTGCTGGGTTAACAGTTGGACTCGATGAACTTGAAGGTCTCTTCCAACCAAAACAATTGTATGATTCAATGAATTTCAGTGGTCCTTTGTTAACTTCAAGGACTGTGCATCATTTGCTCCCTCTAACACAACCATGCCAATGCAGTTAGCAATCTATCACACGTGCCTTGGTCCTCCTCACTCACAGGCATAACGGCCAAGAGTTCTGGGAAGAAGAATTGACTTCAATTTTTCACTTTGCATGACATGACAAAAAAGATTCTTCCAAGAACAAGTAGGTACTAAGAGAAAGCTGTTTTGGAGCTACAGAGCCTTATAAGGACCTTTCCAAGGAGTCAGAGCCATGCAGAGCTATCAGTTCTATGAGAGATTAGTACCATGAGTTAGGAAAGAAAGTGACTGCAGCATCTTAAAAGAAACAATCTGTCTTTATTGCCTTTTAAACCAATTAGGGAGCGGACCACCAGCATTTCTACATCCTGCTTTTGCTCATGGCATTCATGGATTATAGGAATGTTGACATTTCACTTCAACTTGATAAGAAAAATAAGAGAAGAAATGGACGTGTTATTTTTCAGATGTGTTGTGTTTTATAAGTGGGGTTCTAGCTGTGATGCTCTAAGGGTATAACCAAGGCCAGGTGGCTAGGGAGAGGTTTTGTCTTTTATTAGACTAACTTTTTATAAAATAGTTGAAAAAAACAGACAAGATTTAGACCCTACAGTCACTCTTCATGCAAAAAGAATAAAACATCCCTAATTGCATCAAGGTAAACTGTGAAAAGAGCTGTACTATGAGGTTACAATCACCAAGCTCCTTGTACAGGCTTGTTGGGAGAAAGAGGCACAAAACCAGTCCATCCTCTGCACCGTTCAGGAGGAGCCCCCATTTATGATTCTTGATTTGGAAGAAGTTTGGGGATTGCTGCCCCAGGCAATGAAGGGGACAGGACTTTCTCTTTTTTTTATCATCTCCTTTCTGAGTGCCACATGTGATAAGTGGCTTTTGACAGGACTTTTATGCCAGCAGTGGGAAGTCAGGAGGCAGACAGACATCCTGCTGGTCCATACACATTTGTACGGCACATGGTCTAATGCATAGAATCCCAGGCTGGTTTGGGTGGGAAGGGACCTTTCAAGCTCATCTCATTCAACCCCCCTGCAGGGAGCCGGGCCATCTGCAGCTAGAGCAGGGTGCTCAGAGCCCCGGGCAACCTCCCCTGCAATGGTGCCAGGGATGGGGCAGCC
>JANIMW010018027.1:9470-23126 GCA_024582635.1 Todiramphus saurophagus
GCTGACCAGTGGGATATTCCATACCATATGACATCAGCTCAACTATAAAGGGAGAGGGCAGGAGGAGGATGGGGGGCGCATTTTGCTTTGTCCTCCAAGCGGCAGCTATGTGTTCCTGGAGCCCTGCTTCCTGGACTTGGCCTGACATCGCCTGCAGACGGGAAGTAGAAAATAACATCTATCATAACCCACACCCCTTTGCTTTGTGTCTTATTTTCTCCCTGCATGCCCTGCTGAAGGGGATCGGGGGGAGTGATAGAAGGGCTTGGTGGGCACCTGGTGCCGTGCCAACGTCAACCCACCACAATAGGGAAGAAATGTGTTACACTGAGGGTGGTGAGACACTGCCACAGGTTCTCCAGAGAGGTGGTTGATGCCCCATCCCAGGAAACTTTCAAGGTCAGGTCAGATGGGGCTCTGAGCAACCTGACCTAGTTAAAGGTGTCACTGCTTACTGCAGGGGGATGGACTAAATAACCTTTAAAGGTCCTTTCCAACCCAAACCATTCTATGATAAAAGAAAAGCACACAAAAGAAAATAAGGACATCAAATCTCTTTGCTTAAATCAGATGAAAAATTGGTAGGATTTGAAGGAATTTGCATATGCAATTGTTATTGAAAAACAGATATGATCCAAATTACTGTATGACCTGTGGAAACCTCTCACCAAATGACAGATCCTCAGGTGCCAGTCTTGATTATATCTATTTTGTATTCAGAGCCTGGAACTTGTTCCCAATTATTTTTGTTGTTATTGGTATTTCACCAGTTCTGTGTCTTTATGTTGCATCAGTTGGGGAATGTGAAATGATTATATCATGTAATCAAGCAAAAACATATAACACCTGACTGACATTTTTAATATGGGGAACCCACTCTAGTTTCTGGTGGCTTAATTTGATTTGAACTCCTCTGAATAATAATGAGATGAAACACAAGTCTTTAGGTTAGCTTGTTGATTTGAGAAGCTTGTCTGAAGAAGGCTAGTGCAGAGCTAATTCTCCCAATAATATATTTTCATATGCCTTTAAATAGTTGTGTTTTATAGTGAATGATTGAAAAATCCTATCTTTTGCTCACTGAGCCTGTTGATAGAAACCCATGATTTTGAATGGAAAAAGATCCAGAGAACACAAAATTTCACTGACATACTGCAGAAATAAATTAATCAGTGACTTAACTTCCTTTCCCATTAACACTTTGAGCTACATGGCTGCCATAAAAAAGTGTTTGTTGTGCCAATTCTTGTGCCAAAGCCCACATACAGGGAAGGACTTGTGCTTAGAAGCATCAGCTTCTCTCTCTAAAGTCTGGAGCTGTCAACAGCTACTATTGAACTTAGACTTCTGAAGGACTTAAAGGTGTGACCAACGTGCCATTAGTGTTGTGCCTTGGTAGATGGTTTCCTTCATGTGATAGCATGGATGCATTTCCTGGTCCTGCAGAGTTACCTGTTGTGCACTTGGCTCAGAGAAGGATAAGGTCTCTGCTGCTGCCTTTGGTGTTTGTCTTTTGATTATTTTCTCAATTTTTTTTTCCTCTTCCTCCTTTTCTTCCAGAAAAGTTTGTCTAGCTTTGCATCTTACTTCATCATCTCCACTTTGCCTATGCCCTCATCAAGCCCCATGTCTATGAGTAGTGGAGAGAAGTTTCTGTTTCTGGTCTAGGTGCTGTCTGTCTACCTTCAGGGCACTCTGAGTGATGAAGGGATGACACAGTTTAAAGGGGCCAAACTGGAATAGACATCATGGATGTAGCTTCCAGGTCAAGCCTAGAGGAGTCCAGGCTTTATCTGTGGGTAAGTATCCCAGTAAGAAACTACTTCCAGCCTTCAGAGGGGGCAGGCATCATAAGTTTTAAAATATGAGTGTTAAAATGTGAATATTTTCTGTCTTCAAAGAAGATGGATTCAACACTGTAAACAATAACAGCAGACACCATCTCTTGGACAGTTCAACTGGTCTTCTTTTCTACTGTCCCCCAGAAAAGGGAGTTCCCAAATTTATTATCAAACAAAAAGTTTGAAAGCTGAGGGCATTAATACATGAGAGCGCTGAAAGTTTTAGTCGCAATACAGCACATCACTTTGTAACAACATTGTTTAATGCTTTACACTTTCAGTGTTTCAGATGCTTGTATTAGTCTGCTTCTTTTTAGTATTATAATTAATATGTAATTATAATGAAATGTGCTACATTAGAAACAATTAAATGCATTATTTATATAGAGATGAAAATTTTAAACCAGGCTTTCTAGAGGGATAAGACTATGGAAAAATACGTATGAGTGTGCAGAAAATCTGTACCAGTGTCATGGTTTAGGGTCAGGGCTGCCCCTTAGACCTATAACAGATGCTCTCTGATAACCCCCCACCTTCCCCAAAGGGGAAGAGAAAGTGAATAAGGGAGAGAGACTTAGCGATTAGAAAAGGAAACTAGAACAGCTTTAATGAAAATGAAATTAATAATAATTAAAAAAATTGAATATATACAAATATATACAAAACCAGTATGGAACCCAACCCCCCGATGGTAATTACATCACCACTGATGCTGTGGAGCCGGCACCGGGGGAGTCCCAGACTGGGCCCCACAGCAGACGGGAGCTGTGTTCACGAGCTGGATTCTGGTACCGGGTTCAGGAACACACAGACTGGGATCGAAGGCAGAACGGACAGAGTCCTCCTTGGGTTCCTCCGAGGAAGAAACTGAAAGAGGACCCGAGCCAAGCCAAGCAAAGCTGGCAAAGCAAAGCAGTCCAAGAGGGGAGAAGAGTCCAGAGACCCCTAGGATCCCTCAGCTATATGCCGAATATGCTGTACACCGAGGATGGAATCCCTCGTTGGTCAGTTTAGGGTGACCTGTCCTGTCCGCTTCTCCCTGCAGGTGCAGCCTTTCACTTTCTGCACCCCCCAATGTGGTACACAAGACCCAGCAGTGGCCTTGGTCTGCACACCAACCCTTGGTAGTAACTCTAAACATGAGGTGTTATCACTGCTATAATCAGACACTGTCTGTGAGAACAGGCTGCTCACTTCAGACAGTGCAGTTAGAAGAACTGAGCTGAAAGTAAGAATACAGAACAGAATTAGTTCTGTTCTCACTCAAACCAGGACATTGTTAAACACATTAATGTTCTAGTAACTAATGATATTCTCTGTTTTGATGTTGGCTTTGTAGACTTATTCTGTGTTGTGCAGGCAGTCACAATATACAAGACTGGAACAATCTTTGCACTCAACAAAATCTACTTGTAGATACACGTTACTGATCTGATCAGGGTAATTTGCTGTGCTCCTTTTACTCTGCTCTTACTGAAAACTTGGGTATTTTTCTCAAGTTATCTAATCTAAAGGCTTCCATTCTTTTTCTCTCCCTGTTAGAAAATGTTCTTATGACAAAGGTAGGGAAGTATTGATGTCATTTAGAAGAAGATTAGGGCTTTAAAGTGCCCTCATTAGACACTGATTAATCTTGAGCTCTACAGCAGAAGAGCGAGAAATGGCTCAACAAGGCAATACTAAAGAAAGACTGAATTGAGGGCTCAGGCGCTCATGGAGTTTCATGTTAACATTGTGTTTGGTGATCCAGAAGATTTGCTACTTATTTAAACGAGGGACTCAAAAGGTCTTCTGCTTAAGGAATTTAACTTGAAGTGTCTGCCCCTTGGAATATAAGTATGTTAACTTTGACTAAGAATATATGGAAGTCATACCCAACTTGTTTCCTAGTTATTTTTCTTCCTGATGAAGATATGTCAGGAACCAGAGCCAGATTTGGGATATTTTTTTATGACAAAGTTTTTACCCTGATTCTAACCCATTTAACTTTGATAAAAGCATAATTTATTCAGTCTAATTTCTAATCTTACATTGGAGTCACCAAGTTTTAAACCTATCCCTCTTGCAGATCATGTGTTCTGTGCTGAAGCTTTTGGTATTTTTCTGGTGCAGCAATGATCTCGCTGGGCTTGCTAATAAGCCACACTCTATCTTGGCCAGGAGACAAAGATCCATCTATAGTAAACATTCTTTAATGTGTTTGAAATTAATTTTTCAGATGACTATGTTACTGATAGGAAAATTGTGTTTTATTAGTGCTTGGAAAAATTGTGCTGTTGTGTCAGTTCAGGAAGAAATTATTTGTTGTTGGAAGTGTCATTTTAAAGGTTTAATCAAATGAGGAAATACTTCTGCTATTGCAGGTTGAAGTCTGTTTTTTTCACTTCATCTTTTTGATGCTGAGTGGATTTTTTTTTTTTTATTGAAACAGTTCAGCTTTTGCTCAGACCTCCTTCAAACATCTTCAGGTGCAGGTATGAATCTCTTTAAGGAGATCCTACCTAGAGTAAGGAATATTCTTTCAACTGCTACAACTTCTTAACCTCATGCTGAAAGAAGATGTGATATCCAAGGAGTACTGTCAAGCTTTGCTCCACAAAAAAGACAGAGAGGATCTCACAAGGAAGGTATCTCTGACCTTGTGGAAAAATGGGACCTGTACTTGAACACTTTGGTTTCCCTCTGTTGTTTAGGCCTCTATGGCAGTAAGCCTCAAAACATGACAGGTAATGAGCCAACAGGAAGTTTCTGGTAAATCAGCTTATTTTTTCTTCATTAAAGTTTTACTTTTGTTTATTGTGCTTTGAGAGTGCATTGTGACAGTGCAAAGTACATTGGTGAAGAGCAGGTGGGGAAGAGAGCAGACTATAGTGCAAGAACAGATAAAAAGAGATCCACCCATTCAGGGTATCTACTGGATACCTATTTTCATAGCTGTGACGTAAAAAAACTTGTTTTTTGCCACCTTTTGCAGAACCAGAAATGCAAAGTGGATTAAAGAGACTATGATAAGGTCATTTTTTCTCAACAGATGTACAAACCATTGACAGTCTGAGTAGCGTTTGTTCATGGCACATGCTGGCAACTCATGTAGGGAAATCTTTTATCTTTTTCAGTCATATATGAGTTTAAATTCCATATGTCTATAAGCAACAAAATTGCACTTTCTACAAGATACTGCTGCCGAATTAAGGAGGGGAAGTAACTAATGACTTATGAGGCTGGATTCAAGAGTTTTGAGGGTTTTAGTGGGCAGCAGGAGAGATGAAAATTCAAACACCTTATAATTCTGAGACGGTAGACTCACTTTTTAGCCTGACACATCACAAGATCAATGTATATGTTGGGGAACAGGGAACAATCCTAACTTTGTCCATCCCATGTAAAATGACAGAACCCCAGCTTAAATTATATCCTTCAGAATTATTTTACAAAACCAAGCAATTATCAAAGGAGAGTAAAAGAACACTTAGTAGAATATTGAGGTGGTCTTGTAAAACTTACGGAAGGTTGTTGCTCTGCAGTGTAGCAAGGGGTATACATTTTTTCCTCTCCTAAAATACACAGTATTGGATATCAGTTCTCAAGACATGGATGAAAGTACAAGAGGAAATGCTGAGGAATAAAGTTAAGATAGTTCATGAGAGGGCAAAATACTGACCTGGAAGAATTTTGCTGTATTATTACATATGTTCATACGAACATCAAGAATTCATATTTTATATGTAGAATATCATAACAAGTGTCCTAGTGTCACTTATACTGGGAGTATATATAGTCTGGTTTCTACTTTTAATTAAATCCCTGAAGTGCTTGAAAAGATATGTGGTCTTTCTCATTTTTGAAATGCACCTAGAATCTCGATTTAAAGGTCTTGATCATGTCATGACTGGATCTGTATCTCTGTCACAAAGCCTCCACTTTTTTTTTGAGGCAGAACTGAGGGAAGCTGAAGTGCATCAGAAGCATTCATCTTCATTCATCACATGTTCAACCGTTGTCACTCTCCTCTAGATTTTGTAGTAGTGATGGTGTTAAAAAAGAAGTGGTTTCAAATAAATTAATTCACCGGGAAAATACTCAAATTGTATTAGGGACTTTAGCTTCCTTTGAAGCAATTTTCAAAATTTGTTACATTTTCAGCATTATGTTCAATCATTGTTTCACTCTGAGGAAGCCTTACAAAGAAAACTCAGGTCAGGAACAGATTATGATCAGCAGGTTTCTCACTACTTAATGGTTTTGCAACTATTTCACCTACTACAAAACAGACCTTTACAATTTCTGGGAAAAAAAGTCCCAGCTTTCCCCTTCTTGCAAAGCACGCTATTGACGTCTGTTTTGCAGTGCTTCCAACACTAATGAGTATGTTCTGTTTCCTCCTTTTGCAGTAGGGCATCACAACAGCAAACATTGAAGCAAAGAAGCTGATGGTCACCTGAGAAGTTCAGGCAGTTCTCAGCTGTCTCACTGCCTCTTGTTTTCCAGTCTGCTTTTCCACTCTGTCTCTTAATACCATCTTTATGGATTAGTCCACTAGATGAACCAGTACTCTGATTTATTCCAGCAATTCCTTTCTTCTGTTTCTAAGCAGCTATAGGTGTACAAAAAGTGGAGAACCAGTCTTTGCTAGAGTTACAAACTGGAATCACAGTAAACAGCTGAAGTCCTTCGTTCCCCAAACTTCTGTTCTTGAAGTATATAGATCACGTCATGGGATTACAGCCTCAGAAGCTGGTAAAGAAGTCTTCCTGCAGGGTCTGCTGAAGGAGCTTTTTAACTTGTGGACTTGTGCTGCACATTAGAATAAGGCTAACAAATAACCCTCTTAATTTTTGTAGGGATTTCTCATGCAGTGATTGTATTATTGTCTCCTATCAAAATGGAGTACTAAAGTACAGAACCTGTATATGTGCAGCAGCCTTTCATTACTTTCTGCTCTGAATGCTATTATACTGAGATGTTGCTTTTCTTCTAATGTGCATCAAGGAATTCCAATAATAGCAGCTGGCTGCCTAATTAGAGAGCCCAAAGAGGCTAGTGCTCTGTGTCACAGGATGAGCCCCATATCTCTGTAAATACTGAGAACAGATCAGCTGCTCCTAGGAAGAAAACAGCTTTATCTCTTCTCAGTGAATGTGTTCCCATGGAACATGGAGGAAGTGGATCTCCTCTGCAAAGGGAAAAGACTTACACAGATCAACAGCTGCTTTGCTCATAGGACCTGCTGCATTGTGCAGAAGCCATCTGTTACTGAGCAGCTGATTAAAAACCTGCCTTACTTAAGAAGCAAGTCCTGCATGCTCTTGACTTAATCAAATCCCACTTCCTTCATTTCCCCCTCAGATTCTGGTGGAACATTGTTTTAAACTGTAACCAACAGAATAATACTACAAAAAGTATTTGCTCACTTGAGAATATATTCTCTTTCATAGTTAATTTCTAATTTGTGTAGGTCTGTGCATGATAAAAAAATAGAAAAATAGACAAATAAACTTGCAGAGCCATACAGAAACAGCTATAGGCTTCATGATAGGAATGGTCATGAATGAAGTTGGTTTTCAAGAGATTGCTTGTCTTATATCAGGTGGGTGCTGGCAGAGTAAGTGATGATTAGATGCATAAACATTCTGTATGGTGCTACTACAAGCAAACCTTGAATACCATGTGTAAGCCAGACTTGTGTTTTATGAGCTCCTGTTTAGTAGAATGCCCTACTTGTCATTTTAGGCCAATGGGAAGAGACACTTGCACAATATACCAAACTAATTTTGTATTGGTAGTCTGTGAACATGTGAAAGAAATACTTTCACTTCCGTTATACCATATGGAGCTGCAAGGTAAGAGTGTGCACATGCTACTTGCTTTATTCTTTGTGATGGACTGTTTAGCAGCATGACTTTGGGACAGATTTGAACTGGAATAAAAAGGAGAGGAAGAATTCCAGGAAGTACCAGAAATTACTACTGCTGACTCTCATCCAGTTTTGGTTTCCAGCTGAATGAATGAACCTGTTTCCAATTAGCGACAAGTGCAAACTCTTCTTAGAGGTGACAAGCGACTGGTAAAGGTAACAGTGCTTATTAAAAAGGGGTTGCTAGAAAGGAGGTTCCTCTTAAATTTTCCTCCTTGGAATTCCCCCTGAGCCTGTAACTTTTCTGCAGTGACTGGTCTGGCTTGTTTCTTTCTGGTGTCACTCTCTATAAGCTGTGGGCAGCAATAGCAGCTCTCATGGATTTTTGGTACTGAATCCAGGGTGAAAGTACAGGAACTGTGCAGTTTCCTAAGGTGAGTTTTTCCTCAACTCTTGAATGCAGTGCTTTTGTCATGGCAAATTCATCTTCTTACCTTTTGTAGATACTGGTAACTACAGTGTGTCACTATCTGGACTTGTATTGCTTGAAATATTAGTAGGGTAATGTCTGAGTGCAGGTGGCATTTTGGAGAATAGTGATTTTGTTTTGTGACTAGCCTTGTTACTTCCTCAAAAGGTAGTTGCAGTTTCTTTCAGACTTTAAGAACGTACTTGGTTTTTTTTATATAAATGTTGCTTATATAGAAAGTGAAACAGGATCACTGGAAGAAACTGGCATAATCAAAGATCTGACAAGACAACCTAGTTTTACTTTCCCATTTAGGAGGGCTGAGATTCTGTCTTGAAGAAAGTCTGTGAGTGCAAATGTACTTTTTCTGACAAAAAAAAAAAAAACCCTTATATGCAAGCTGTCTACTGTGCTGCTTTATTTCATCCTACTGCTGGAAGAGCTGGGCACAGCTGTGACACACAAGGCAATGCTGGATATGAAAAGGCAAATTCAGATCTCAAATCACAACTCTGACCCCTGCAGGACTGTGGCAGGATATAGAGCAGCTTTTTTTCCACCCTCATCTCTGTTCTTCCTTTTCAGACTATAAAGCCCATGGAAAGTAACACACCACTCCATCAGCGAGATAAAAACTATCGGTAAAAGGAGGTCATAGAACAGGAAAAGTTAAACTGGCTTTCAGATGTATAAGCCTTTCATAGCTCTGAAATAGAAACTAAAATCTTCAAAGCTAAATATAAATTAGTCAGTGTTACTTGCAGTTTGCAAATAATCAGGCCGTCTCTAAAAGGAAAAAAACCGTGGAGCAGAGGAACTGTTAGGGATGGATCTGGGAAGAGGAAAGGGAGAGAGGTGACAGTGGCATGAAGGGGACTTTATCCTTCCCTACTCCTGGTTTGCCAATCTCCCAGGAAACACCTTCCCAAAATACTGCCTGCAGCATAAGCTACTAAACCCCTCCCTGCCTTCTGGTGTGTGTATTGTGCACAATGACATAACATTTGGGGGGTGCAGAAGACAGAAGACTTCCTAACATTGGGTTTGTTGTTTTTTTCTTTTCAAAAAAAAAAAGGCTTTAAAATTGTGTCTAACGATACTGAACTTTTAGCTCCAAGTACCAGTGTTTCACTGGACATCTTACTTACAGTTTGATATAATCTGGCTTTTGTCACCTTGCTTCACTTAGATTCACATGTAGCACTTAATGGGTCTGGGGTATTGCAAGAAAATAATATTTCTTCCTCAGTCTTTGTGACTCATTTTTCAACCTCCTGTATTGACAGCAGTCCCGTTTTCTTATTTTTCTCTAATCTAAGACTTGAAGCTGTAATGTTATGTCATTCTCTGGTTAAAAAATGTGTGATATGCTTGGCACTACTACTCTTTTAATTATCCTCAGCTTCCTAAACTTGTACAAAAATTAAATTGCAGGGGGGATTTCCTCTGTTTCTGAAATGACTCGACACATTTTCATTTTCTTAACCTATATACTCGTGAAGAATTTTTTTATTACCTGTCAGTTCAGATGTAAGCAGAGTTTTGAGAAGGAAACCCCCTAAAAAATCTTGTTAGAATAATCTACCTTATTTTTGGAGTAAATCTTGAATTATTGCTATATAATCCTTCTCTGTTCTCTTAGATGCTGTTTGATTTTTAGTTAGTAGCAGACCCCATTGCCTGAATTCTTTAACATGCTGATCCTTTAAAATACAAGACATGGTTGAATCAAATTTTTGGGGCAAAATGATAAATTACAAGCTCCTCCCTTATCTTTAGAAATCTAAAATGCCCCTCTAACTCAGACTTGTATGTGATTTAAGTGAACACCTACTCCTCCTTTAATTGAATTCTTTGTCCTGGTATGGTGGTGTTCACTGTTTCTTTTACTACTATTCCAGCATTTTTAATTAATATGGTGTCACTTGGACTGTAAAATACAGCATTGAGAGTCTTAGAAGTGAATCATGTTGTTGTGCAATTTATGCAGAATACAGCCCTCAAATAAGTGCATCCTGAGTAGAAACCTGCACTGGATCGTTGCAGATGTAATGCAAAGGGAGCAGAGGTCTACAGAACACAGCAATGCAGGTGGAGTGTACAGGCTGCTGGAGAATCACAGAATCACAGAACATTAGGGGTTGGGAGGGACCCCAAAAGATCATCTACTCCAACCCCCTTGCTAGAGCAGGAGCACCTAGATTAGGTCACACAGGAACATGTCCAGGCAGGCTTTGAATGTCTCCAGAGAAGGAAACTCCACAACCTCTCCGGGCAGCCTGTTCCAGTGCTCTGTCACCCTCACCATGAAAAAGTTTTTCCTTATGTTTACCCAAAACCTCCTGTGCTCCAGCTTGGACCCATTACCCCTTGTCCTGTCACTGGATGTCACTGAGAAGAGCCTGGCTCCATCCTCCCAACACTTGCCCTTTACATATTTACAGACATTAATAAGGTCACCCCTCAGTCTCCTCCAGGAAAGAAAGACCCAGCTCTCTCAGCCTCTCCTCAAAAGGGAGATGCTGCACGCCCTTAGTCATATTAGTGGCTTACTTACTTACTGGACTCTCTCCAATAGTTCCCTGTCTTTCTTGAACTGGGGTGCCCAGAACTGGATACAGTACTGCAGGCGGGGCTTCACCAGCACAGAGTAGAGGGGGAGGAGAACCTCCCTAGGCCTGCTGGCCACGCTCTTCTTAGTGCATCCCAGGATGCCATTGGTCTTCTTGGCCGTGAGGGCGCATTGTTGGCTCATGGCCATCCTCTTGTCCACCATGACTCCCAGATCTTTTTCCCCAAAGCTGCTCTCCAACAGGTCAGCCCCCAATCTGTACTGATACATGGGGTTGTTCTTCCCCAGATGCAGTACTTTACACCTGCCCTTGTTGAACTTCATTAAATTTCTCCCCAACCAGCTTTCCAGCCTGTCAATGTCACATGAGAAAGGAGGTTTTATTTCAAGATATGAAGAAAAAAAGAAATCTGTCATAACTAATGTCCAAACCACAAAGGATTGAAATTTCTTCATGTCATGGAGATACATTTGGAAGTATGTCCTGTCTTCCCCCCCTGTGCAGCACATGCACAGTGTGCGTGCCAGCCTGCTGCAAAGGAGAGCATGGGCAGACCTGGGCACTACAGTCCTTTAACTTGCGGGTTCATGCGGCGTCTGTCCTCCTTCTGAGAGTGGGCTCTAGCATTCACAGCCTTAACACAAAAATGATTATGGGATTTTTTTATCCTCTGATGCAAAAAAGTGCCAAACACCCATTTTGACAGCAGTGTATGGGACACCAAAGGTATTGTCAGTAAACAAAGTTGAAATCATGTATGGAATGACAGAGAAAATGCTGAGCAGTATAGAGTTTATTCATCTTTGGTCTCAGACAGGGGACTGCTGGGATGCTGTGAGAAAAAAGGGAAAGCCCTGGGAAGGGAATTGCTGTTGTAAACAAGCTTGGTAATGTCTGGTTTCATTTTCAATGATTCAGTTACAACACACAGCAAAACACTCAGTGTCCCTAAGGTGCAATTCTCCTTGCCTCTGTCTCTCTCCATGTAGAAATTTTCATCTTTCAAAAATCCCCTTCTTTTTTTCCTGCACCCTTGGACAGAGCACTTTCCATGGTGGTACCATGATTTTAATACACAGCTGCTATTGAGAATTTGTTGTTTCAGCTATGGAAAGAAATAACAGCATCCCAAACCCAGTGTAGCCAATAGAAAGGCAGCTCTGTGTAGCTTTGTGTCACGACCAAGGTAATGAAGAAAGAAAAGGGTAAGCCGAGGGCCACTTAGACCAGTGAAACAAATAAGAGAAGGAATCAAGTTTTTCATTCTTGAAGGAGCAGCAATCTTCATTCTTTTGAAGGTAGAAGGCCACCTTTCTCTCACTCCTTTGCTGCTAGGACATAGCACCTTTTACGTTCTTATTTTCATCTCTCTAGCCAGACTTAGCACTGGCAAGACTTCCTCTTGACATCTTGACTGTTGCAGCTGAAAACATTTTGCGTTACTTACATGTTTATCCACAGGGAAATGCTATTGAAAGAAAGGTTTAAAATAGCAAAAGCTTTTATGACTATGACTTAATTAAAGCTTAATATTTCCATGACCATACACTAGTCCTACTTAATCTCTTTCCACAGGACTTGTCCTTTTCTTTGCCTGCTATAATCAAGCAGATTACTAATCACTGAACTTGGAGTGATGCATTTCTCTGTCTTGCATTCCCTTTACGGCTTTTGCCCAATTACTTCTCTGTTTCTAACCCCAAAATTCTGTTCACTCAGAGGTGATGTTTCAACAGCATTATTCACAAAGTCTGTCAATCTGGCATTCTGAAAGACCCAGCTCTGTTTAGATATTTATGTTACTTCAACAACGGGTAGGGAAAAGCAAATTGTTGCCAAAAAAACGAAAATTTAATCAAGTATGTTTATAATCTCATTCTCAGTTTTCATGCAGGATTGTCAACTTCTGCTTTCTGTTTATAGCACAGCAGGCAATAATAACCAATCTTTGTAGTCCTGGTAATGTAATGAGGCCACACAATGTGAAAAAGGAGAACTAACTGAGTGTAGGTTATTCCTACCTGTAGGACCTCACTGTGTCCATCTGCTCTTCGAAGTTCTGGATCTAGATTCTGGTGTCTTCTGCAGCAGAGCTCAGAGAGGTCCATTTCCAAGCTGTTCAGAAGGACAACCACAAAGAGGGGTGAGAGGAATGAAGATTAGTTTATAACAAAGCAGCATGTGGTAGTGTATGAGCATGTGACTAGGTCTGCTCTGCCTTCTATCTCCAGAGCTGCAGCATTACCTGTATTTCTCATTTTTTCATGTTGCAGTTAAGACTTCATGGTACAGCAAGTTGCTCCACATTTGCTCACCTCAGGAAAGTAGACACGTGCAACAAGGGACATCAATACATTCAGCTAAAGGCAGAATGTTTGAGAGACATATTGTAGCTATCCTTCACTGCAAAATAAGGTGCTTGATGCCAAGCTGAAACTTTTCACAGTTACGGTGTGTGGACACCTTTTTTTAAGAGGATGTGGTCTGGAAATTTTGATGGTTGTTCATTTCATGCTGGCATCTCAGTATTATGGTGGAGTAAATTACTTGGATCACCAGCTCAGGTGGCATTCCTATCAGTGATCTCTGAACACTGAGGAGCCAATATTTGGTTTTGAAATAGATTTATAAAGAGGATGAATAACCAACAAGTAGTGTTATTCAGTAGAATATCCAGGAGGAATGTTTGAGTTTATTCTAGTGTCTGCTGCAGTGACTAGAAGGAGACAGAAGGGATTTAAAATGAGGTGGAGGAAGATATAAACTTTATTGGAAATGTAGCTGTGACAGTCTAAGCTATTGTCATATAAACTTGGGTCCCTGGAGCAGGGAGCACCTTAGTTTAGTCAGATTTGTACTGGATACTCTGCTTGAAAGGCTATAGCAATTCCCAACTCATGGGTAGGTATGTGCATGGGG
>JANIMW010018028.1:8407-21463 GCA_024582635.1 Todiramphus saurophagus
CCCAAACAAAAAAACCTCAACTCAACAATTTATGTCACTGTGTAAAGCCAATCTGCACACATACACTTTTAATACTGCGTCCAACTCTGTATCCAGACTTTTAGAAATTTTATAACTGAAAAAGATCTAGAGATAAGGACGTTCCTCACAGAGAAACTAGTTATGTTTCAGTCTGGAAAATGGAAATAGCTGTGAAGGTGGAAGGGCTGTGTTAGAGCTATAAAATCTTGTAGGAGAAGGAAGATAGAAGTCCTAAGTATCTCCTTCAGCACAAAACTAGAAACTCATCAAATGGAATCAACAAGAAGGAGGCTTTTCCACACACAAGGCAGAGCTGCACTGTAGAATTCTGCTTGGAACACTATTGTTTAGAAGTTTGTAGTTTCACAAAAGGCACTGGGCAAATTACGGGGGTAAAACAAACAAACAAAATCCATCAAATACAAAAGCACCAGTTCAGAAAATCTTGAATAAGCAGATGGAAGACTATGCTGAGTATGCTGAGTATGGTGTGGTAAATTCCTCCCTTGCTATTGTCTCAAGGCCAGTGTTGGTGACCAGGTACCAGGCACACACAGCCAGTCTTCTGAGCTAAGGTGGAAGAGAATCCAAGACAGGTCTTATGAGGTAGGACAAGTTCGACAGGAGCTAGGACTGGCACTGCTTATAAAGGCTACCCTTTGTCCCAAATGATGATAAGGCAGCTTTGGAATTAAATGAAGCACATGATTATCTGATTTCATTGTAGTAGGAGACATACACATTTCGGAAAAAAAAAGTCAAGATTTGTGCAAGAGACAACAAATGAGTGAGAAAATCCTAATGTTTTCAACTAGATACGCATCGTTAAATGTATGTACATCATGCCAGAAGAAAGGAAGAAATATCTATTGTGTCAGGAAAAATAGCTTATCCTACAGCAGTATCTGAAAATATATGTAGGAATAATCCTGACCTTACATAAATTTTTTTTTTTTCCCCCAGGGGTAAGATAGGCATCAGTTTTGCAAAATGTATGCATTTTTAATAAGTAAAAGAAAGCAGACACTTACCTCTCTAACAACCTTGGCTGGAATGACTGCTTCACAGACAACAGACTTTCCTCTTCCTTCTATCCAGTTTATAGCAGCAGGTTTTTTGTCTGTACAATAGTTACCACTAATAGCGATAATGTGGAGATCAGGAAACTCTTCACTCAACCTTGCCAGGGCTTTTTCAGTACCCTTTAAAAGGGAAACAGAGCAAAGGCTAGAATATTATTACGGTTGCAAAACAACCTAATCAAGAACAGTGGAACAGCAAGATTAGATTAAGTCTAATCAGTTCATCAGTTACAGATGAAGAACACTGTTTCAGGAAGGAACCTGAAACAGGAGGGAAAAAACCAGAGAAAAAAAATACCACCACAACAACAATAACCCAAAACCCAACAAAAAACCCTGCCACTATCTTTTTTCTAACTACTCTGGAATTATATGGGCAATAACTGCTTTTTCCTAGTACATATGGACTCTCTGGATATGTTCTAGGTGGATGGGCATATGGTTACCACATTGAAGATACAACATGAACCAAATCAAACACTACTGGCATGAAATTAATTAATTTTGGATGTAGTGGAAAGAGCTTCTCTATACTAGGAAATGAGACAAAGGGTCTGCTATATTTAGTACCCATCTATGACCAGTCACATTTATGTCACAGTTCTGATAGACTTAAATTCTATCTAGAATTAGTAATTAGCCATTAGTATTCATCTCAATCAGAAAAAGGCATCCTAGCAATCTACACGTCATGTCTCAAGTTCTTCCACATGTTTGCAGAAAAACAAAAGCAACCAAAACTAGAGAACACCCATCTGCTGCCACGCACCAGATTCCTAGTCCTTTATTTCCAAGGAAGTAAAAAACACAGAAAGAGATTAATTATGGCTAGATAAAATCTTTGGCCAAAAGCAACAGACTAACCAGCTTAAATTCCATATTATCAAGAATACTTTCTTTAAATAATAAACAAATAAAATTTTTTTTTTTCTTTCATCAATAGTACACCTATTCTTGTTTACACTTTACAAGGTTAACCACATTATTTTATAGCACTGCAAACAGCACTATGTCCCCTGTTTCTGTCTTATTTTTAAAAGAAATACATGTTATTAAAAAGACTTAAGGGGACTGGCCCTTACTTTCGAAATCATATTCATTCCCATTGCATCCCCTGTTCCAGACTGGAAACGGATATATAGGTTACGACCAGCCAAACTGATGAGAAGTTTTTGTAGCCGGGCAAACCTGCAAGAAAATTTAAATATTACTTACAGTCCTCAAGGGAAATGATTAAATTAATTTCAAGTGGCAGTAAGTTATTGCAGACTATGTTTCCCTTTCCCTCAGCACAGGAAAAAACAAACCTTCAGCTACCATACATATAGTTCTCTTGAGTAAATACTTTAAATATATTCACTGTAATTGTTCATTGCCTTTTTATGCTTTTTATCCCTGGATTTCATGAAATAAAATATCCTTAAGTGCTAACAAACTGAATTTAATTGTATTCCTTAAAGCATCTGACCACAAACTATAAACTAAAAATGAGGCCTTTGGAAACTCTTTTGTCAGTTCTACATCAAGGCAAAATCTGTTGTATCTTCCACAACAGTGCAAGCTCCACAAGTCAAACTAAACCTGGGAAATAACTGCATTGAAAAAGCAGCATGAGTAGATTCTGGCCAAAACAGAAGCATGTCCTTGGCTGACCTTGTAAGACTGGTAAAAAACCAAACTGACTAGGAAATCCCTCTCTGAATCTTCCTACAGAAGAAAGCAGGCAATCATAAGCCTTAGAAAAAAATCCAGGGCTCGAAATAGACTTAATGCTGGTTTACATTTTCTAGCATTTCAGTTCTAGCATTAGTTTATCCTGTATTCTCTCCAACCTCATAAATTAATTATTAACTTTACTAATATAATTTGAAAGGTTAGATTCCAAACTTTGAACTCCTTTTTGCACAGAAACTACTAAAAATCCAAATAAGCTTTTATGTTTGTTTTTATATGCTTAGAGAAAACAAATAATATATTAAGTATTATGCAGTGTGGGTGTATTGGTTGCTAAGATACAGTTGTTTACAACTTATCATTGGAAAATGCTTATTAGTAGCCTTGGCACATAGCCAGACTGACTTCTGTTCTCTTAGATTCACCCTACATAGCCAAAGTGAATGTGTAATTTCCTGTATTGTAGTACCCAAAACCAAACAAACCAACAAACCAACCATCAATCAGGAGCATATGTCAGGAAATGAGGCTGGAATAGCCACTGTACTAACCTGCTTGTGCTGTCAAATGCTTCCTTCATTGTTTTAAAGCCTTCAGGGCTTTCAAGCCAAACTTTCACTTCTGCAGCCTGGCAAGCAGTGGGTAGCCTTACAACAGGTCCTCGAGTCATCCCATCTGCCAGAATACGGCTACTTGCTCCTCCACCAAGCTAAAAATCAAAGAAGGGAAACAAATTTAAAACCAACAAAGTTTGGAAGTCAAAAACATGTCTTGTATCACCCCAGGTATGTTTTATAATATGCAAAGTTTTTCAAGATAGTCAAACAACACTTACACATATTGCTCTACATCCTCTGTTTGTGCTTGCTACAAGACATCCTTCTGTTGTTGCCATTGGCACCTGAAACTCTTTGTTATCCAAAAATAGTGGTCCTGCTACGCCTACAGGAATAGGCATATATCCAATCACATTTTCACAGCAAGCTCCCATAACCTTACAAAAAGAATACAAAATGCACCATTAAGGTTATGCTACAGTGTTATGATACACGCTATGCCTGCGTCTACAACAGGGTATCTTATGAAAAAAAACCACAACCCTACCCATAAAGCAACCAGTTCCCACCTCAAGAAGTTAACAGTTATAGCTATCAACTAATACTACTCAAACCTAGCACGTGGAAATGTATTGAGTCTTATTATCTTAAATATTATTAAAAAAACCAAAACCCTCATACCATTAAATGAATTTTAAACACACTTTCATTTTAATGAGCTTAAGGCCATATTATCCTTCAGCTCAACTCAGACTCACTGCTAGGAGAATTCTGCATTTCTGAAATAAGGCAGATGCATACTTTGGTAGGAAATATTTTTTGGGTAAGTTACAAAACCTACCCACCTCCACATCTAGACTTACGAAAGGCAGTGGCGTATGTTTGCCCTTGTTTTGTTTTTTTTCTATTCCTTCGACATCAGTTTTGACCAAACTCGTTGTCAATTTGTAAAATGGGTTTACAGCAAGTTTTGTTTGTCTGCCTTTTACTTACCAAAGAATAATTATAATTCCTGTAGGGAAGATACTGCAAAGATGAAGGTTCAGGGAGCTTCTTAGATAACATCTGTCTGCGAATGGACACTCCTCGCTCCTGAGTTTCCATCAGGGTTTCCAGTTTGTATGCAGGAATATGCTTTGCATTAACTAAGCTGATAACCTCAGCATCAGTAAGAAATTTTGCTCCTTTCTGGAAACGTAAAAGGTGAGGAGAGAAAGTACAGATTATCTTGATGAAAATACTTCTAAACATTTGTAAGTGAAAAGGGTTAACAAATTGACATTATCAGAGTAAGTCTAAAGGAATCAACTGTCAATGTCAGGTGTTACAGCAGGACAGGATACGATCAAAGACTCTACACTCAGACACCCCCTTATACATGTACATGATGAAGCTTCAATGAGTCAGTATGGCATGAATGATGAAGCTGCTTCACTCTCCTCCAGTCAGTCAGGGTGGGGGAAAGTGACATGTAAAAGGGTTTTAGTTTATTTGTGACACCCCACCCCTCCCACCAAGTTATTAAAGCCATATAATTTTCTGAATTATGACATTAGAATCAATAGAATTACTTAAAAGCTTGGAAAAATGAATTGTACTAATTCCTAAATCAAATGTTTCACTAGAAGTTAAAAAAACCAAACCAAAAAAACAAGTTATTTTTTCATACCTCTGCACTTCCAAGTATGCGAACACATTCCTCAATAGAACGTGGCTCTTTAGGTAACTCAATTTCCTCCTCTTTTCCATTAGGAAATACAGAATCTTCCACAGGGTTGCAGCTGCCAACTACAAACGTAGCCTTGGTTGATGACTCTGTTATTACAGGTTTTATGACTTCAGCTACATAAAGACAATTAAAATTAACTTTGGTTAACAAAATTTGGAAGCTTTCATTCCAAATACAACATGCTAACACAGATTTCGCTATTTTTCCAAATATTCAGAAATAGGTTCAGCCTTCAAAATACTAAAAATTACCATTTCCGTCTTTGGGAACTAAAGCTTCTTCTACTGTGTTAGATTTCTGATTGTTCTTCTGATGTCCAGATTGCTTCCTGCAACAATTCTCAGGGACCTTTTTCTGGACCATCACCGGAGATGTTATGGGATTCTTCAGTGAGAGTGTGGATTCAGTCTCTGCTTGCTCAAAGAAAATATATTTGACAGCAAGGAGAAGGGCTAGTCCAAGAGTGATTACTTGTTCAATATCCATGCTGGCCATTCTGAAACAGGCAAATCAAAAAGTAAATACATGGTATATACAATTTCTTGTTTACTACAGCATTCTGACATCCCTCTGCTTTTGAAAGGGTAATGGTTTAATCATAATTTATATAGTTACAGAAATTCCAGTCACAAGACATTTTCTATCAGGACATTCAAGTATGCTAGGTGAGGGTAAAGAAATCATTCTTTGTATTATTAATTGCAAGAACTTTCAGATGTCTTTAAATAATTACTAAATCTTAGCTAAAAAGCAGTTCCAGTAAAAGAAATGACTGCAAAATACTAACAGCTTCATCAAATCGATCTAACACCTATCTCACAATGGTAAAGCAGAAGGTTTCAGTTATCATCCTTTACCAAATGCTGACTACTATGATGCATGCTGACATGCTAAGATAGAAGAAAAAAAAAAGGAAAAATGCTAAACCAGACAGTTCTGAATTTTCAAAATATGGAACGAGAGGTGCTGTTCCGTTGAGCTGAAGGAAAATCAACAGTGACATGGCTTTTGCACTTTTTGTGCTAGTGCAGAATGGTCAGAAGCTCTGCATAAATAATTTATACAGTGCAGTCAGCAAATTCCTTTTCCCGTGTACTCTAACAGGTGTCAGTACTAGTGGGAAAAGGCAGCATTTTTATGCATAGAGGGAGGATGGCTCTCCTGATCACGTTCTTGATTACTTCAAGGAGACTGGATGAATGACATAACATTGAAATTTCTTCTGAAATGTCACCTCTGGTGCCAAGAAATTCTACATTGGTGAGATCTGCAGGTTTACAAGTGCTGCACCCTAGGACCATAGCTTGGCAGCACTGGAGAATACACCCTCACCAAGGAAGCACACTTGTGCGCTGTGAAGTTGCCTACCGAGACAGGTAGAACTGCCATAATGAAACGTTCGGTTCAATTCTCTTCGGTGCGTTCTCATCCAACCCCACTGCATTTTCTACAGTACTGTTTTGTGCAGCTGGTTCCGCTATCCAGCGACTGTGGGCGTGAACAAGAACCAAACCCAGTGACTGCATTAAAGACACAACACAACAAAACAAGTATTATTCTTTCAACTGTAACTATGCATTTAACCTATGAAGATTAAACAAACTTTTTTTTGTCCTGTTTGTTTGGGGTTTTGGTTTTTTTTTTATTTCCTATTCCTCAGAAGTCTAAAGCTAAAGGCTGTTTTCCCACACCTTTCATCAATACTCTTTCTGGCCTGTCACAACACTCAGATTTGAACTCGTCCCACCACAACCTTCCTCTTGCTCAAGTAATACGCAAAGGAAGCTGAAGGTACCTTAGGGGTAACAGGGAGGGAATTTGTAAACATGAAAAAGCCTTGAGTGTTTGGCACAGAAATGGCATACACAGGAAGACTTTAGGTGTAGATACAGGGGGTGATGTTAAAAATTACCACAGTAAAGTAGGCTAATGAGATGTAGAAAACAAAAGCTTGATTCATTGCACCAAGACACCTTACTGATTGCACAACCACCGGAGAAAAGGAGACACTAACCATAATCATTTTGACCCTCTGTGTTACAGGATTTGGTTTATTTTCTTCTTCTTCCAGAACACGAGCAAAATGGCTAAGCTGCCATATAGGGCGCCCTTCACGACTCTCTCTCGAAAGCTGCAAAAATAAGAACATTTAGAAATAGGTCCTATTTAGTACATAATAGAAGAACCAACATGGGAACTTCAACACTGTATTTTTATTTGTTCATTAAGAAATTACCAACAAAAGAGGAAGCCTACAATCTACTGTTTCGCCTACGTTAGACTTTTAAATAGTGAAAAACCCCAGACAGACAATTTGTTCTCTCTGCCTGAGATCAAAGCTCAATAGTATGAGTTTCGCTCATTTACAGTGGCATCAACAAGTTACTGTTATCAGCTGAGCCACCGTAACTTTTTGTGCACCCTCTCTGTTCACTTTGACAGGAAGACATGCTGGCATACAACTCCATGAAGAAATGTATAGCCTACAAGAAGCCTTGGGTCTGAATATTAAGCCTGATGTCTTGGAAGGTGGTCTTACCTCTAATACCAAGGACACACAAGCTGGAAAGAAGGTCATGAAGACAAAGTAGTTGGCAAGAACAGACATGCAGCCAAAGCAGCACATAATTTCAAGTTGTCGGACACCTATGTAAAAAGAGAAGTATTTATTTTATTTTTTTTTACATTTGAATATGCAATGGGCTTTCTATATACTTGAAGAAACGCTGCAGAAGAAAGAAAGAAACCACTAAACTGACACTGCAAATTACAGAAGGAACTGTCTGTATTAATGAATAACAATGTTAAGCCCTAGTCATTGTGTAATAGCTTATTCTAAACACAGTGTGTATTTCTGGTACGGTATTTACAGAAAACTTTTGAAGTACACTTCTAAAAAAAATACAAATAATTAGTTCACCAATATTTAAAGCTTCATGCTGAAAGCTTGAAATGCTTCACTTATCTATGCAAAGACCAATTAGCTGTCGTTATGTATAGAAATCACTTCTGAAAGATGGCCAATTAAATGTTCAGGCAAGAAGAAACAGTATACACCCCACCTAAGCCTGGTATTCATAAGAAGTCAATTAGCTGTGTCACATATACATTACAGAACTACCTTAGTGAAGATGAAAGAGCTAACCATATGAATCATTATAAAAATCCCATACAAACAAACAAAAAAACCCAAACAACTGTACAATACACCAAAATGAGGGGTTTTTTTCCTAGATGTAAACAGGAGAACAGGTTATTTATACACAATACCCTGAAAAGATCCAAAACAATTTGAAAATCAAGTGCTTTGTAAGACGCCTTTAAGGCATGCAAGCAACACATAAATAAAAAACAGCAGGCAAAAACAAATATGCAAACAAAACCCCACTTCAGTCTTAACCATAGAACTTTAATTTATTTTACAAAGAAATCAGCTATTAATCCTTTGCTTATTACATTTAACTGTTCTCTTTTTAAGGAAAGACAGCTGCTACTGCCCTCAGAACTGACAGATGCCAGAAGAGGGGATGGGGATAAAAACAGTAAAAATATTGGTTCTTTTTAATTGAACTGCAGTAACTTTACTCACCTGGAGTAGTTTTTAGAAATACTCATTTTTTTTGCAAGAATATGAGATAGGTGTGCATGTACTGAAAGCGTAACTTGTTTTTAAGAGCTCCCAATAGAAAAATTTAGCAGCTACTTTTAAGATGTTAACAGGAATGATGGGAATGACATGTCTTAATGTTGTAAAAGCAGCTGCACAGAATTCCATTGCTGCCACACAATGCTCAAGGAAAGCTGCCATCTGTATTTCAAACATCTCGTACATATTACTCGTATCTGCGGGCAACTAGTAGCAATACAGGCTAATTAGGAAGGTAAGTAATAGATTAAATCACTCCAGTCTCATGGGTAACAACTATCATTTGACTCTCAATATCCCAACATCTTACAAATAGTCTTTTAAACTGGAAAGATTTAGACCCTCAGACCATACTGCTCACCTGACATAGTACCAACACCAATCACAAGACACTCCACAAGTGCATCTAGAGTAAATGTAGGGCCTAAAATTGCCATTCCACGTGAAATATTTTCTCTTACTTCATCCTAAAAAGAAAAATTTCTGTACATTAGCATAAAGACAAAAATCAGATGAAGGGAGTACATATAACATGTTTAGCACGTTAGTAAATTGAGTAGTATTATAAGACCTTATAAAACATACATTGAAAATGAACTCCAATGAAGGAATACATTCTCTCCCTTAAGTTATTATACTTTGACAGTCTACATAGATTTATTTAGTTTTGACTTACTTCTCTACCTTTGGCTCATCAGTATTCTAAGCTCCTATAACACTGATGGACACATTTGACTTTAATTCAGAAGAACGGGACTTCTACATTTTAAGACAAAATGTCATGGCATTTCAGAAGTTCTAGCAACTACATATATGTACATTAACTTTTATTCATTTATTATTTAACTTTCTAGCCTCAGCTGACAGAAAAGAGGACATAAGACACTAAAACTTTCCCTTTGGGTGAAAGAGATCTTCTCCAGAGGGCAGGAATGGCAAACCCTATAGGGTCTACTGCTCCTTTTTTATGGAGGTGGTGGTTTTGAGGGGAGTGGAATAGAAATTGTAGGGGAAACCTATTGTGAAATAATTTATTGAAAATGAATAAAAAATTCTGTACTAGCAATTATTATAAAATAACACAGGAACACACTATCATAATATTGCATGTATACAGAATGTGCAATATACTCTAATATACCATATAATAAAATACAATACACAATAAGTATGCTCAATTAATTTCACTATATATGCTTTTATTTCAGTACTTAGAATATTGGGAAAAAACATTACAATGCAGGACAGGCAAGATGTCTGACAATCCTTCCTCTTGTGACACGTAAATTGCTTCAGAGCATGAATATTTCTGACTACACATGTAGTAGTGTTTCTCCTACTACGATTTGCCTAGAAGCATGCTCTTTCCAGTTTGAGCACTGTAACAACCAATGCCTCTTTATATAATGTTCCTGAGCCCTAGAAATCAACTTTTTATATCAATAACTGTTCCAGGGAAGCCTTTGGTCTGTGAACTCTACCCTCTGTCACAAAGCTATAAATACTGCTGGTTTAAAGTTGTGAACCTGTGAAGTACTTCTACATAAATTGACTTAGCTCACATGATTGTGCACACTAATTTTACTGTGTTATTATTCACTTGAACACTCATCTGGATTAAGGACAAGAGAATACAGAATCTGCACAAAATCTGATCCTTTTTATATATCACCAACACAGCATTTACCTGTATGTCTCTCCACTTGGATTATTCATAGAATTACAGAATGGTTTGGGGCTTGGAAGGGCCATTAAAGTTCATCTGCTTTGAACCCCCAGCCATGGGATAATGTTAATCTCTAAAGTCAAAAGCTCCATTGCAAAAAAAACCCAACCAAAATAATAATAAAAAAAAAAAAACAAAAAACCAACCAAAACCACGCAAACGCCCTGACCTGTGAGTTGGAACTGAGTGCAAATTTGGCTAGTGCACTTGCTCTTGACAGATCAATCAGAAGCAGGAAGAAAGGTAAAGCTTCACTAAAACAAAGAAAAAAGGCATGTGTTAAAATCCAAGGTTTATCATACAGGAAAAAAAAAAATTCAATCAAGAAATATAAAATAACAATTCATTACTTACTTCAAACCTGTCAGTTCTTTATCCAAGAAGTGAATTACCACTGTACTAAAAACAAAACTTGAGAAGATTGTGAAGAGGCCAGCAATACCTTCAAAAAAATGAAAACAGGAAAGTTTTATTTTATATATGGGGGGGGGAACAAAACCTTTAGATCAATCCTGATGCAAAAATGACAACTCTTATCTCTGTGTGCCTTAACAGTAGTTGAGATACAAACTACAGTAGATGCTATTTTATAGATACTTAAATCTAAAATTTCTACTGCATTTAAAGCAAGACTCAAGAAACAAAAGCCACATATCTTCTCATTCATTATCAGCAAAAATAAAAACTGCCTTAAGCAGCTCTACATTTTTAAACCGTTTCACACAATAGGTGATTATTTCAAGAATTACATTTCCAGTGTTTATATAATCCTACACAATCTCTCTTAAAAAAAACCCTGCATTTTGATCTATGCTGAACATTTATTCTGCTATGTAGCAAATAATTAAAATAACCTCGTCCTGTACATAAGTATTAAAATTGTAATATTTACTACCAATTTCTATTGAAAACAAAAAATAAAAATGCATACAGGAAATTTAAAAAATCAGTACCTAAAATGTACTTTGATCCAAGCTGCCTTAGGTTCTGAAACTGGAAATATATATAAAGGATTGCTATACAGCGCGTGATTGTCAGGATGATGATGTCACTGCTCAGAACATCCTGTATGAAATACAGAGTGTTTTGTTAGCTTTTACATTTAATAACTTGCTGTTAAGTTTCAGAAATAAAATAATCCATTGTGAAGCCACACTAAAAATGAAGCTGCAGAATAAAATAAGTATCACTGCTAGTCTGTCTTAAAAAATTAAAAATATTGCAAAGAATATTAATATAAAATCCTTGTTCACTAGATACGGTGCACCTGAAAGGCAGATTTAATGAGAACCTTCTGTAGGTCATCCCTGCTTGCATACAGCTTTAATATCCACAATGTGAAAAGAAAGCAATGAAGAAGTTTCTGCATAGCTACTTTCCTCCTAATACGCCACAACCTGATCTTATTCTACAGAAAACCCTGGATCTACTGATTAACAGTAAGTACTGTAACATGAATTTAAACCCTTACTTCTTCAAGTTTGGGGCACTCATAATTCCAGCCACAGATCTTATCATTCCCCGTGAACATCTTCATGGACATCATACAGATGGTCAGAGTCACCGTTCCTACAATGACTTCCCATGGATGAGAGGCTACAAAGAGGCCATGCATTCGAAAAAGCCTGGACAACATTTTCAAGACTGTTTTTCTATACTCAGCAAACCTAGAAGGAAAGAATATTTCATATAAGAAAGTACAAAATTCAGAGAAAAAAGACAGAGCTCTATAAATTTCTGCAAGTCATTCCTGAGAAAAATAAACCCAAACCAGCTAAGTAACAGTGAGTAACGAAGCTAACCTTCACCTTTCAACCTTCTTTGCAGAACACATTTCTTTTTAACATACTCTGGAACGTAATATGATCTGCTTCTGTCTTCTCAGTAATTTTTTTAATACACATCTTCCTTGTGTCTTCACAGTCTTACACCAATAAGTTTCCACCACTCTGACAACACCCCTTAGTACCATCCTTCTACACAATTTTGATACCACTTTGACTCCAACTTCCTGTTTTTACCACCTATGTAAGCACTCAACAAATTACATTCCTTTTTTGTACTCTTCCTATCAAAAAATATTAACTGTATAAATTACCAACTAAACGCTCAACCTCAACTGCAGGAATTGCAACGTTATCTTCCTCTGACTGTGTCTTCTCTAATTTCTGCTCAATATTCTTCAGTGATTCCAGTTAATCACATTCAGAACAGAGCCTTCTTCATCTCAAGCAAGAGGCTTTCTCATGTACAGTATTCTGTGACAGTTCTCTTGTACCCATAAGTAATTCCCAGGTTACTGATGCATTTCATCATCACCTTGGCTTTCAACAGATAAGAAAGATCTGACAGAACTCTCACACAACTGAGAACATGGATGTTCTGCATGTCCTTCAGTGACAAAACCCACATCCTAGTCAATTTGCTCTGTGTTGTACCTTTAGACAAGTTCATTAAGGATGCTTACTTACGTTTTACAGCACAGAAACAAAATGACATAGAATTCTCTCCTATATATATTAATGTCTTGGTTTGAGTGAAAATAGAACTAATTCTGTTCAGTAATTTTACTTTTCAGCTCAGTTCTTTTAATTAACTGCACTTTCTGAAGTTAGCAGCCT
>JANIMW010018031.1:0-23175 GCA_024582635.1 Todiramphus saurophagus
CGCCGGCGGCGGGCCCGGCGCGTGCGCGTGGCGTTGCCTCGGGCGGGGCCTGCGTGAGGGCAGCGGTTTGGGCGGGAGCCCGCGGGGTGCAGCGGGCACTCGGGAGAGCGTTGCGTGGGGAGCTGTGTCACCCACCTGTAAAGGGGGGGAGAACAGAGCTGAAGTGCTTTCTATATGTTTCGGTTTGTACGGCAGGTTTTTTTTTTTCCTCTACCTCGTGGAAGCTTAGAATACTTCCTGTGGCTTTAAAAAGTACAGATTTAAGGTAGATACTGGGAATACTGAGGAAATCCATTATTCCTTCCTCTGAAACTGCAGTACTTTTCCTCTCCAACCCCCTTTTCCCAAACATTTAACGTAAGCTTTTAATTATGAAGAGGAGACAATATTTGGCACTCTGTTCGTACTTCGGACTTCAGCCACTTTCCTTCCCACTGAAGCCCGGTGTCTTTAACGCTTCTTCAAGCCACTCAGCTGACCCAGCAACCCTGTGGCTTCCCCAGAGTGGTTGGTTGGTTCCTTTTCCCAGTCCACATGCCCTTAGTCTAACTCTGCCTTCACAGCTGAGAGACTTCCCTGCACCCGCAGCCAGGGCGTGTGTCGCTGCGAGCAGCATCCCCACGCCTGGGGACGGAAGGAGAAGTGCTGCAGACATGGGATCAGACGCAGATAGCCGGCCCGGGGACGTGGTAGCCAAGGCTGACAGCAGTTAGTTAGGGCACACAGTGACAAGACTTCAGCACGCAGTCTGGAAAATGCCAAGAATCCTACAGCCTTCTCTCTACGTTTATGTCGAAGAGTTTCTGCGAGGTAGGAAGGAGCTGTGGAAATGAGGTTGGACATGCCACAATTCAGAAACTACCTGGGATGATACCTGTGTCTGTTCCTGTATTGTTGGGCTTTTTTTCCCCGTTTTCGTGCCATACGCTGGTTTCCGTATAGCCGCAAGGTTTTGCCTGTGTTAACAGCCCTTCGCCTCTTCTTAGCTTCACCTGAACTTCAAAAACAAAAAAAAAAGGGAGATAGAATGAATATTCTCCTTACCTTCGTATCATGTTACTTTCAAGCTATTTTGTTTCTATTCTTACTCCATGATATTTTGTTCTCTCTTTCTGAACAGAAAAAAATAATAACTTAGAACCACAGAATCAATGATCTAGGTTAGAAAAAACCTTCAAGATCATAGAGTCCAACCATTAACCCTACTTTATGTGTCCACTGCTAAATCACGTCGCTAAGCACTGTATCTACATGACTTTTAATCACGGCCAGGGATGTTGACTCAACCAATTCCCTGGGCAGTCTGTAATTTCAGTAAAAAAATTTCAGTAAAAAAATTCTTCCTAATGTCCAACCTAAACCTCCCCTGGTGCAACTTGAGGCCATTTCCTCTTGTCCTATTGCTTGTTACTTGGGACAAGAGACCAGCACCCACCTCACTTCAACCTCCTTTCAGGTAGTTGTAGAGAGCAATAAGGTCTCCCTTCAACTTGTTCTTTGTGTTTATAGTTCTTAGTTCTTCAACCACAACTCTCAAGCTGCTTCTTGCTTGAGCTGCAAGAGCTCCTGGTGCTTACAGCTGTGGTAGGAATCGCCGTACCATCCATTATCCAAACAAGGAGAGGACAGGCAGCACATTACACACTTCCAGAGTTTCAATGTCACACAGACACATAAGCCATTTCCTTTTGGGAAGACATTCCTGCATCAGGTAGCCTAATAACAGACCACTCATCTTTACCCTTCTGTGAGGAAAATCCCCGTATCTTCTGCCAGGGAGGAGGATTGTAAAGACCACAGGCTACTCTGCCTAAGGCAAGCTTTTCAGTTTGAGAAAGAACATTCTCCCAGTGCAGTGCTCCAGCATCGCTATGCTCCGATGTTAGATGCTGACACCAGCAACCTAAGAGGCCACAACTGTCAATTCTTCTGTGCAAGACTGATACCACTGGTAGTCCCGATATTTTATTTATTTTTTTAAATAAGATCCCCTGTGACGGATGCACCCACTTGGACTGGTTGACCAGTGCTTTGGTTCAAGCATCAGCAACAAATAGACCCGGCTGACATCAGCCCTGCAACGCCAACCCCAAGAACTGCGCTAGGCCATGTATCTTCTCAGGAACTAAGGAGTTTAGGCCATGTCTTACCAGGAGACAACAGTACCAGCCTGAGCTGGAACTAGACCAAACTGAAACTGCTTCAGCTGCACATATATCGAAAGAGGTTTGACTACATGTCGATCACTTTGCACTGTAAATACCTGCAGTCCCCATATGCCCACTGAGTGTTCCTGTACAGCAGTGCCCTGCTCAGCAACAATCTCCCCCTTGAGCAGGGACATCTCTCAAGGTTACTTTCGGGTTGAGAGGGTCCCTTACCTGGCATCTAATACCTATAATGAGATAGCTTATTTGTTGGAAGTGTAGTAAGTGGTAAAGTGTTGGACCATCATCAAAATTATTGTTCAAATCATAATATGGGTCATTGTCAAATCATTAATTACCATTCAGTTATTGCTTAATAACCATTCAATTACCATTTCATTTTTATTCAGTCATCAATTAACTACCATTTGACTGTGGTTTCATCGTTAATAAAACCCTTTTAGTTAACCCCACAATGATGACTTCTCTTAATAACTTACCTGTGGCAACCCCCTGCACGCAAAAGACCCAAACCTTAGTTTAAAATTAAGGCGTGCACAGTTCACTTTGTATCTCTCATCACTAAAGCAGCCGGGAGAGGCTTAGGTTGTACAAACCCAGGGAACAATTGCGCAAAGTGACTTTGCCCAATTCGGTTCATGTGCTTTCTGAAGAAATGCCTCGGGCAGGACACAAACTCACATTACTGCTGCTCTTTGTGATTCTGTCCCTCTTGTGTAGGAGGACGTTTTCACAAAGGGTCAATTTGTACCTCAGATTGGATTTCCATCATAAATGTGCACACAAATCATTCTATGCTATTGCTATCCTATTTAGCAACATTTTTAATACAACACTATGCTTTGTATATATTGCAAAACAAGATATTAACAGGTAATGCAGCAACTGCAGTATTACAAAACCAACTTACTTTATTGTTGGAATATACAGACCCAGTGAAGCTGTCCAAGAAAAGCAATGGAAACACTACATACTAAGTTAAGACACACTAGTATGTTCTGCAGGGGGAAAAAAGTAACCTATAAAAAGTTTCCTGAAGACACGGCCTTAGATCTTCACAGAAATGCCACAAATTCAACGGGTTTCCAGGCAAACCCATAATACGTGCAAGTGGAGCTTACCGAAAGACAGAAGGCCCAAGTTACATCCTTCTCCTCAACTTTTTCAATTCTACTAGAAAGCCTAGAAGAAGTGAACCAAGTTAAGCAACTACAAACACAAAGTACATGAACTGCACCTCAGTGACTTTTTGTTTGCATCATTTTTATTTTGTAGATTCCTGTACAAGGAGGTAACAGACCTTGAGAAACTTCAACCTTGACAGATTTTCTTTGGCCAGCCCACAGCTTTGTTTCTGATTCCTGGCAAAGAATGAGGACACTATTAGTGACTCCAGAGGTCAAATTTACTGACTCTGCACTGTGTCTTACTCTGAAATTCAACCAATTTTACCCTACTCCTCTCCTTATTCTAACAACAACGAAATTTAGAAATGCATGTCTCCTTTTTTTTTTCCTCCAAGATTTAATTCATTAGAGAGTAAAAATACGTTAAGACAGTTTTAATTGCTACTTTTGAAAGGACTTTCTGAATCTGTTGCAAAACTTTATCTTTCCGAAGAAGCTGATCAACTGGATCATACTCCCAGTACATCACAGGCTAAAACAACTAGAGATTAAGAAATGAGGCTGCATGTGCCGACAACTTGAATTCAGTAAATATCACAATGCTTGATCACACAAACTTGGCAAGATCAGGTTTAAGTAGAAAACCACGAAAAGTCCAGCCTATTCCAGACACAAGCATTGTCATCACAAATGTGTTACAAAGCCCATTTCCCAAGTACATGTGTGCGTGCTTTGCCTGAACGGATTTTAACCGAGCCTCTGGAATGCTGCTGAGTTTTCCCTACGCACTTCACCTAGGCGCAGGGTCGTCAGGAAGGCTGAAATGTTTTTCAGTTTAAATCACTTGCGTTTGCCATTATTAAATTTCATCTCCTGTTATGCCACTTGTTCAACAGCCTTTCTAGTTCAGACTACATGTCTCTTAGCTACCTTTTAGCTTTACCTAGACTAAGTCATTGCCAAACACAATTTTCGGTGCCTTGGTTGTTGTTTTGTTGTGGGGTTTTTCCCCAGGTACTTGATGAATATCTAACATCTGTTCTAGTTGCACATTTTTGTGGTCTTCCGTTTCTATCCAAAAAAGGCTAGTAATTCATTCCAGTATTGATTTTTATTTCTGGTGGTTCGAAAAGTTTTCAGACGAGAGACTAAAGAAAAAATATCACAGATTACAAAATGTCTTCTGAAAATCTATTTTTCTCAAGCACTTTTCCTTAGTGTAGGGTAACACACAAAAAAGCTAGAGCACATCTTCTTTTAGAATGGTTGTGTTCATTTCTTCCTGTAAGCTGTTAGCAATAAGCCATTTTCAGATCCGTTTCAAAAATCTGAAATAAGAAAGCAGAGGTGGCAGTTGATGTTTTTCATGAGAAACAGACACTAGTGGCATGAGTTTTCCCTAATGAGAGGCAGTGCAGTTGTCAGCTTAGCCACTCCATTCTCAGTGTAATACCTTGGTATTTTTCCATCTAATTCTGACACCTTTCTAATAACTTGCACCTTCAGCCTATTTGAAAAGATAATTTTATTAAGCACTGCACTGGTTGTTAGGTCACTGCTCTGATTTTCTGCTATGATACTTCTCTTTCTGAAATACAAAATGCAAACTAACTCATTGCTAGAAACTCTTACCCTCCAGAGTGAGAACATTAGATTTAGGAAACCAGAGGTTTCAGTAATGGAAATCCCTTTATTATTAACTGATTCAGACATCACCTCCTTGTTACTTACTTTACAGTTGAGTAATGAGTACCGGGGGTCTTTCTGAATACCTTTATTCTATACAAACTCTGCTTACCATCTGACTGCTTCAGTTGCTGTATTTAGGAGGAAATTCCAGGATAAACTGATAGCCCAAATCCTGTAATTTTTCACATTTAATTTCCTTACGTGTAGTAGCAATTTGTATTCCTTGTAGCCACTGAAATATTTGTACATTAGAAAAATCTTGGTTTTAATAAATGTGTGCAAAGGTGCCAAAGTTTGTTACCCACTTGATTAACAAAGAGTCGTAACACATTAACATTCTGCAAATACACTTATTTATTAACGTGATCTCAAGCTTGTCTGAGACCATCCATCTAGAATATACATTTCAAAAGCATATTTGTACATCAAAGACAGGGACAGTAATAACACTTTGTTAGCAAGATTACAAGTTAACAACTTGATTTGGTTAGTCATCAAGAGTCAGTTTTATAGGAAAGTCCATATTTACATTCAGTAGGGCCTTCAGTCAGTGGGGGATGAAGGAAGGTTTGTCTCACGAAAACCTCCTGTTTGTGAGGACAACACTGGGAAAATATGACTTACCTAAACTCTGATTCACAAGGTCATCAACAACTTGTAGCCTGAAGTCACCTGAAATTTTTGTTGCTCCGCAGCACAGATCCACCAGCCACCACCTGACCTGATTAATTTCTTTGTCACATTAAAACTCTTCCTGCTTTGTCTGCATTTCCATTTGCTTATATCACACTGCTGACCTCCTGTGGCTTGTCCTGTAGTATTCAACATAGTGGTCTCTGAAACCAATGGGCAGCTGTAATTTATTCCATTTCATCTCTTTAGTAATCCAGACTTAACCCTTCTACAATGTTGCCCTCACTCCATCATGTATAAAGCAAGGTTGAGGCCCATCTCTACAAAGCTCTGAATAAGGTTCACATGACAGTTTCCTCTAGACATCAGAGGAAAATACTGTGACCATTTTCCTAGTGAATCACCCTCCTGCTCGATGACGCCAATCCACTGCTACACCAGTACCAGCCACTATCAGCCTAACCTGCAGCCAACGAAAGGAAACAACCCGCCAGCCTCCACCACTATTCCAATGGCCCACTCGCTCTACAACTCTGAAAGCATGGCAGCATCCCTCAGCCTAGATGCCCTGGGGGATTTCAAGGAGGCTCCAAACGCTTCCAGTCAGGAGCATGCCACCGTCTGCAGGAAGACGCACGGCAAAGCTGAGCTGGCTCCAACTCACCCTGGCTAGGTCCACAACCTCCTAACCTTTGGGCTAGGGATTCTTTTTGGACAACACTTTCTGAAAGCTCCCATAACAGCATCATTTACTCTCACAGAAGAGGGATATACAGGTACACACACGAGTGTGGCTTGTACTAGCTTTATGCAACCGCCCCGAACATAGCAAGAAAAATGATGTGGCACTTAAACAGGTATTTTACACTACAGATAGTGCTGCTGGTCACTTGCAAAGAGCTGTTTCTATGACAAGATTTTACCTTTATCTGGCTTTTTAATCTCATTTATTCACCCATTCTGCCACTGGCCCATCACCTCTGTCTTGTCACAACTGCCTTCCTCCAACTTCAAGACAGTCTGGCTCCTGCCCATCTGATCATTGTCTTCCAACAAAGACAAACCAAGCCACTTTGACAAATACCTTTATTCACAGCCCAACACTGAAGAGAAAGAAAAATTAAAAAAAAAAAAATCTGGTAAAGACACCAAGCTCCGCATTCTCCACATTACAGTGCAACAGGGCTCACTGTGAAGCAGCACAGCCTGGAAGTGGCATCTGACCTGACATTTATTTTCCCTTGGGGCAGCAGTTGAACCACGGAGAAGTCACTTGGGCTCACGCACACACAATAAGGCTGTGACCCTCCACTATCAGCCAGTTGCAGGTGTGTCACCATTCTCTCAGGCAGCCCAGGTCACACTGGATTGGCTGAAGAGCACAGCACAGGACTTGCTTCAGATGGCCAAACTGCAGCCCTGACCCTGGCCAGCCCCCTGGTGCCGCACTCTGCTGGCTGAACCATTCACACGCGCTGGCAGCTTTTAGAGTCAAATGGTCAGCCGAGTTGATTACTGCCACTGTACTTCTAAAAACCACACCTGCTCTGCACTGCAATGGAAGCAAATAACGTGAAGAAGATGACAGTAAATACTGAGGCAAGCCTTGAAAAATAATGATTTCTTCATATAGCTATTTATATCCCCTGTTTGGAATTTCTAATCTTTGATCATCTCCTGTGCAGTTAACATTCTGCACTTAGACTTCTGTTGAAAGCAGTTTAGCTGCTTAGGGATCCACTTGCCAACTTGGGGAACTGAGACGAGGTCCAGACATCTCCTCAGTTAACTTACCAGGTAACACTAAGAACATAAAAGCCCCCACACCAAGGGAGTCAAGGGAAGTGCATTCCCAAAGAACAAGAGTTCATCCAGACTGCTAATGCCACACCAAAATTAGGGAGCATGTTTTTCTTGAGTCATTCAGCTCTGAATAAGGGCAACTGATGTGTAAGCATGCAAGCAGGACACAGATACTTCTACCAGCCAGGGTAGCACCCCGCTTCTGACTAGTCATGGGTAGACAGACAAACAGCTAAGATGGGGTAACAGGAAACTGCAGGGAGTAAATCTATATTCATCATACTCTAACTCATGCACAGCACGTCTGTACCAGCCTGAGCAAAGAAGTCAAGTTTTGGCCTAAACAAAGGGGTGACCTACTTCAAGTGTCTCCTCTTGGGAGCAGGAGATCAAGAGTATGACCAAAAGCCAGGCACACGGCAACACTCAATCATAACTGGAGTTCATTTGGTCACGAAGACAAGCCCTTAAGCATTTAATTCCAATTTAAACTGCAAGTTATGTACAGTTTACTTGATGCACTTCCACATTTAATTTAAACAAAATAGGTTTTATCAAAAAGTTACACAAACCGAAAAAGCTTTATTTTTCAAAACCATACTTTATTTTTAAAGGCTAAGAGAAGTACTCAGAACTATTTCTTAAGCAAGAAGATTCACATTTCATTCCGCAGGGTCATTAGTACGAGAAAAAGCATTTGGGGATTTATTTTTTGCAAGTGTTGTCGAGTTCCTACACCAACCCAGATTTATTTTAAAAGGGTAACAGCAGTTATGGCTTAAGATACAGATTACAAAAGAGTAACAAAAATGTTGAGACTTAAGTGGTGAACAGGTAACTATGGGCATTCTTCTACAGAACGATAATGTTTCAGCTAAGACAAACACAAGTGATGACTATCTTTATTGGTAAACAAATCAACTGAACATCATCAGCACAGACACTGCTTCAAGGATAGCCATGCTGGTAATACCCAACTGTTAGAAGGTTCTGTCTGCTTCAATTACTTCTCCTTTTCCTGTGTATCACAAGCCTCAAAACCATGGGGGTACAAAACCATGACAACAAGGGTTTTTTGTGGGTTTTTTTTTTTTCCCTAAGTGGCTTTTTTGTTTTGTTTTAAAGAAAATGATACAAGAGAAGATGGAAGACTACAGTATGCAGTAAAGGAAGAGTCATCACTTCTAAAGAGACAGTAGGACTTTGGCCAAGAGGTTTTAAACACTAAGCATGTAAGGACTCAAACTGACTCAGACCCCAGAGCTGCAATTTTGTTGGGTATTCTCTCCCTTTCACTGATGTATAACTCTGCATTTACATGTTCTGGATGGCTTGCCTTCAGTGGGACAGAGGTAGTGATGGGAATAAGATTCCTTCCCTGAAGTTTCCAAATAGATGAAACCTGGTAAGCATGGCCCCAAGGAAGGGCGAGTGCAACCAGAGGAGGACCTGCCAACTGGGAAAGGACAAGAGCACAAGCACAGACAGTAAGCTGCTCTCCCATACCCAGACTGATAAATACATAAAGGTGCTGGACAAGAACTGAGCGAGTAACAAAACCTCTGTAGACTCTGCAGTATGTACTTCATGCCAGGCTGCGCAAAGGGTAGGACTGTACCTTTGCTGCACATGTTATGGTGATCAAAATATTACATTATTTGCAGACGTTCCAGTGTGTAGCTAGCATGGTTATACTGGTAATTTTAATAGCTATGTAAAGTCAGTCACCCATAAAAAAAAAAATTAAGGACTTGTATTTGCAGACAATTCCTGTATCCAGTTAATACTTCAGACTTGTCCCACCTTTGCTATGTGTGACTAGGCCAACTTTTCTGTCCTAAGGGGATTAAGACAGACTTCAACTCTTAAAGTTCCTTCCTCTTTGCTTACTGAGAGTAACTAATTTTAAAAAAAAAATCCAAAACAACACAACAGCAGTTTTTTCTCTTATACTCCTGGATTATTACCATTTCTTACAAGAGTGTTAATTCAAAGGAATCTGTCTGTAATAGTTACAATAAAAGGTTGCAACTCTAGGACAAAGAAGGATGGTTGAAACTAGGTCATCTGAATATAATTTGAACTCTATAAACCAATCATTGAAGTCAACACTTGGGGCTATAGAGCAGTTCTCCTTCAAACACCCCATTTGTCTTCGTAAGAAGATCAGAGGTACAATGGTTTGTTTTATTGCAACACTGGTTAGCCAAATCCAATCCTTCCCATTCAGATATGATTTTTCAGAATCAGGGATTTTATGGTTTACTGCCAAATTTGGCAGACAATTTACTGATGAGATTCATGACCTTAGGATTGTTCTGGTACTTGGACATATTTGCTGGGTTCTGGGCAACGTCTTGGAATGCAACCATAACTTCTGGGTCCTGCAGGAGAAAAAGCAAAAAATTAGGGAATTTATAGAACAAGCCTACAAAAGTCAGTGGTTATGTGGCTCCAACATGAATCTAGTCCATGACAAAAACGAGAGTTTTGGGCAAGAGGTCTCTAAAGAGAACCCAGTGATGTAGAGCATGTTGTCAACATCGCCTCAGTAAACACCAGTCATTACTGAACTTGTTACACAGTAATAGCTCAATGTGTGAGAAGGTGGATAAAAGTTCTTTTCCCCCACAACAGGGGCCGTCAAACACAGCCACACCCACTGGATTTCAGGCACCTTCAAATGCATTTTGGAGGAGGCCTGAACAATTTGTGTGTAGCATACATGATAGGATAACCCTCCTCTGAGCAATAGCTGCTACTCTTCCCTCTCACCCTTTTCCTTCTAGCAGCAAAAAACTTTAATCTGCCAGACTCTAAGCAGGTGATGCAGCAATGTTTGGCTTTTAACAAATGCATCTAATTGTCAGTCATTGCCCACCTCCTCTGAGAAATCACGTATGAAAGGGAACCTTGTTGTTTCTCATCACACTACTGGTGTTGCAGTTGATAAATACATTCACATATACATAAGTCAGTGGTGAAAAAAGCTAACTTCATCTTCTCTATTTAGTATGAGAAGCATTCATATTTTAATAATACTGTATTTCTACTACACCTTTGGCCTTCATTGAACTAGAACTGGTTTTACTCATTTTACACATGCCTTTGGTAAATCTGTAGACCAATTTTACATCTCAGCATGGAAAAATGCAGTTGTAAGCAACTTCAGAAAAGACTGACATTTTCTTTAATTCAGCTGGGCAAGCAGTTTATTATGTCCAATACAAACCATTTGCATTAGCTGTAATTTCATTTGCTGTTCTTCCTAGCACATTTAAGTAGTTTCACTGAAAGATACAATCTTCCCTAGACTTCTAGGCCATCACTACAGCAAACCATCAAAAACCAGCTGGTGTTCCTCAGAGCTGTCTGTGCTACAACACCACCATCCTCTATCAATTCTGCCATCAGACACAGAAAAGAAGCTGTCTAACCAGTCTGATCCATTTGGTAGGTGCGGACTCCACTGAAATCACCCACGTGGTTCAGTCATGTTTTATACACGTTGGGAACCGAGTCAAGTCTAATCTTGTGCTAGAAGGATTTACAAGTGTTTTGTCTCCCTCACAAAAGGAAATATGCAAAATCTATGAAAAATAGTATGCTGAAGTTCAGAAAACAGACACTACATATATTTTCTCCATTTTAAAAAAGTTTAACACATCCAAGGTTTTGCTTGATGAGCAATAATATTAGAATAAAGTTTAAGACTGAGGGTATCAACATTTCCATGGGAAATATTTAGTACATAAGGTGGAATGGGTACGAATGTATAAAAACATTGCATTTTCTAATGCTCTAGTCTTTAGTTGCAGAAGGATGAAAAACACTTCCAAGGAAAAAGTAATCGCTATTCTTTTTTCCAACTTAAACATTTTGGTGGAAATCTGGGTCTACTGTATGACCACATAGCAAATAAGGAATCCATAGGGTCATCTTACACATCACTCCTTTTAAAAAGAACTTGTATTTGATCCATGCACTCTCCAAAACACAAATATCATAGTGTCCAGAGAAAGGAGTTGCACATGCAAGATAGGAAGTACTACAGAATGCTCCAGACAGACAAAATAATAAATTAAGAGAAACACACACAAAAGTTTCAGTCAATTCTTATGGAGACTAAAAAGCTTAAGGGCAAAAGAGCTAAAACAGCATCCATTAGAAGCCATTGCAAAGGTCACAATTACTGTTAAGCAGCTATGAAAAGAAATGCAACAGAAGTTTTGTCACTTTTGAGTCTTTTCTGCATACAAGACTAATATCAGATACAATTAAAAAAAAAAAAGGAGGAGAAAGGAGATATCCTGAATAACCTAATCTTTGGGTAATGGAATCATGTATCTTTATCAAGAAATAAGTTTTTATCCTAGTTTGAAGAGATTTGTATCTTTATGACAATGACGAGCAGTAACTTTTCTGAACATGTCCACAGACACCCATCTCTGGTTCCTTGGTTGCTTCTACAAATGGCAAGCTGAAGTTGACAGCATAGCTCGCGTTCAGGCACACACAGGTGTAAGGTATTACCAAAAAGTTAACAGACTCAAGGTGTATTTCAATGTTAGCTCACAGATAATAGTCCCAAAGATGATGAGGTGATAGTCACCAAGTCTGAAGAGATTAAGAAGGTCTTTACTCTCAGAATATACATTTCTGAAATAACTTCTATGTAAAGCCTCTACATACTGTCAGTTAAAATACGATCTTAAGAAGAGCGACTGGGGAGAGACTTGTGCGATTCACTAATTTCAGACTCTTTTATAACACCTCAGATAACCTACATAATAGCTGGCAGCTGCAGCTATCCATCAACGTGCTCCATAGCTCCACCGAGCAGAAGCCAAGCCGTAGAAACTACCATCTTTTAAGACTAGAACTTACACTGCCAATTCAGAGAGGACCAAAATGCAGTCAGTTGGACATTTTAGGAAACAGCAGCAGCACAGACATAGGTGAAACACTGACTAAATCCTATCTAGATAGATGGAAAGTTTGTACAAAGAGCTCAGCAAGAGACTCAAAGTATTACTGATGGGTTTCACATGTTAAAGCCCACCTGCATTATCAGAAAAGACCATTGACACATGTTCTTGCAAGAGAGTCTTATATTACGTTGGGGTATGTATAATCAGCATGCAATGGAGTCTACTTAAGCAGATCTGTCAAGCATTTAATATTTAGGTGCACCTCAAAGGTCTGTTTTCAGCAACTTTAATTTCAAACTCCTGTACTGCAGCAGAAGTTAGCCAAGTAAGGAATACAACTACAAGCCACGGGATTCTTCTGCGTAGTTTGCATGCAAGTCAATGCTGCTGACTGTGGCAGCCTAAGTAAAGGTGTGTTCCTGAACACCAGCAACCATTAAAGGAATCCATGAACTTCTGCATGGAAAGTGATGCCTTTTGTGATTGCAGGGCATAGCAAATAAAGGTCCCTTGTGATGCTTTTATTTAGATGGGGATCATAGCTGTTCAATGAGCTGAGAACAACACGTAACTCTAGCTTAACCACAGCAATACAGTAAAAACGACAAGGCACTTTTATACTTCATCATATTAGTATACAACTGCAACTGTGTATGTTCTATTTAATCTGCTGAAATACTTTTCTTATGTGAAAGTAGCCATGACATTGAGCAACTAATGAATTGAGCAATTAATCGAGCCCACTGGGAAAGTAAGCTTTCTGAGTGTGAATGTAGGAAATGCAGGTGCAGGACTATTCTGATGCTATTTCGCCTCTGGCAAAAGCAAACAATCCTCTAAGAGAAAGGCAATTCTCATCTCAGGATTATTGTAATACATTGTGTTGCAATGCAACAATAACAACAGAAGTTTTTTGTTTGTGCCAAATTGTGTCGTCACAATGCGCGTGCATTTAAAAAAGGAGTCAGTGAATTACACCATGTGGAAAATAACTATTCAAGAGACTCAACAGAGATGAAGAATTCTATATAGCACATAGGTTTTGGCTTTCTGCTGTCACAGGTATGGGGTGGGGGGCACATCTGAAATTAAGCTCCCGAAAGTTTGAAAAATAGCAAATACCAATTCCAAATAGCCTGGTGCCGCACACAGGAGGAGAGAGTTTCACAGCAGAAATCAGCAAGCGTCCCATGGCTATCCAGGTGGCCACATCTTTCTTCCTTCCCTTAGCTCACAGGTGCTGTTCTTCCCTCATTCAGAACATTTAGCTTTGATTTTAACAAATACTCACCTGCATGGCTGCAAGAACTTCTGGATCACTGAGAATCTCATTGAGACCTGGCATACCTGCCATTCCTGGCATACCTCCAGGCATAGCCCCAGGAAATCCACCTGAAAGCCCAGAACAAGAAGAATGCATGATGAAAAACATTTAATTCATCTATACAGAAGGCTCACTGAGAGACACCAAGACGTAATTCCTTTGACAGACTTCTAAAGCCATGTGTCCCATAAAGCTAGAGCTGGCCCACTAAAAGGAAAGCAGGGTCCTCACCTTCTCTTTCTGGTAAGATCAACATCTTATTTCACTCATGTTTTTAACCCAATTGACTAGGAGGCTCGTACCGAGTGTCAGCTTCTAGCATCTTGGACACAGATGCAGTTATTTTTCTGGTTAATTTAAATCAGTTTAAGTGCCTGGAGTGAACAATTCACGACAAAAGCAGATCGGTACTAGCATGTCCCAGGCACATTCCACATTTGGCAGGAACTTTAGGTTTGAAAAAAATCAGGAAGAAAGGGGGAAAGAGAGAGAGGGCGGAAGGGGGAAAGAGAGAAAAAATGCTTGAGGATTTGGTTTTGAATCCATAATGAGCAGTTACCCCAGCTGTGCTGAGCAGGGTAGATAATGGTCTCTCATTCCCCTGAGAAGCTGATGTGGTTGGAGCATGCACACAGCCTACCTCTAGTACAAAACGCATTAGTACTTACTCTTGTTTCTCCCCAATTTATTATACCCAAAAATAACACAGAACTGTTCAAGGACAGCTTTACTATATGGTAAACTGCACTACGTCCTCCTTTGAGAAACTATTCTGTCCTACAATAGCTTACAACCAGCACAGATTTCCCTAATATTCAATACAAATTTTCTACTTTAAAACTATTTTTCTTAAGCAGAATGGGTGCAAGGCATCCCGGGTAATTTAGAAAACATTTTAATACTAGTTTTTTCAACACATATTAAGCAAATACTGCATCTTTCTCAGACTGAAATCCTTTCATTCAGTTATCCATCATTACTGATTTCTTTTCTCTCTACTTGCTATCCAGCATCAATCCTCTTCCAAGAGAATCTCACCCCTTTTCCCACTACTGCTTGAAGAGTTATTTGTAGACAAGTTCTAAACTTCATAAAGTGTTTTTCTTTCTGTCTTGCAAACAAATGCTATAAAAGCTGTGGCTATAATACTTCACATGGAAACAAGTCAAGTCACCTCTACCTCAAGCATTGGTACTTAAAAATAAAATACCTGGGAAGCCACCTGGGAAACCACCAAACTGAGCTCCTCCTGCCTGTCGTCTTGCTTCTTCCTCCTGCAGATGAAAGCACATCATTCCACACAAAGCAATGGAACTGCAACTTGTTTTCTACTGCTCAACTGGTTTTAGGAGGAGAAAAAAAAAAAAAAAACAGAACAAACCAGCTACAGGTGTTTCAGACAGGTAGGCTACTGCCGTAAACACAGCACTTCACTATGTACAAACCACTGACAAGAAACAGCGATGTCTACTCTTAGTACACTTTTGCAGAGAAGTTATGCAGAGTGTTTTTACTGAATACAATCTGTATGATTCGTTTTAGCTCCTCAACTTAAAATTTTATAACTACTCCCACCCCCAACGTATTAAAATACATCCGTAAAGCATGAAGAAAAGCAAGCAAACTGTCAGGAAGTGAAGGAGAAAAGCAAAGCATTATCCTGTATTTAAAACCTTTTACTTCAGGAGACTTAAGTACTTCTAAGTGAAAAATATTCTGGTACAGTTATACACTAACTGACTTATTGAAATACAGGATTAGAGATTCCAGAGCCTATTTTTGTCATACGCAATAAAAGCAGATACGGTACAATGCCCTCTTCTCCACATTTCATTATCTGTCAAGTAACCAAGACAGAAATCAACTCTCTAAAATTTAATTCTAAGTCTTAAAGTAATTCTTCTATGCAATTCATTTTAACCAAAAGTAGTATGACACTCTCCAAATTAAGTAATATTAAAGCCTAAGTATTCACCCTTTGTGCCCTCTCATGCTCCTCCCGTGCCTTCTTCACTCTTTCCATTCTTTCCTTGATTTCTTTCTCTTCACGCTTCCGCTCATATTTTCGACGATGTTCTGCAATTTTCTGAGCCTGTTACAGTAGAATACCAAGATTTCATATACATTTCTAGTGTATCACACAGGCATTTCAATACAAAATACATGTAAGCATAACCATCTGCTCTTACCAGTTCTTACAAAGAAGGTCTGACTTCACATCCTAAAAGCTCCTTTGTTTTAGGGGCCATTTGCTACTTCCTCTCTATGGGAATCAGCTATTCACATCTACTCGGCCGTAACTGGATTCATCAGAACATGCACTCTAATATACTTCTTTGCTATAGAGCTCTGGGACTTGCAACACAGTTGTAACTTAAACACGTTATTGTTCCATGTCCCTTAGTGTTTTTATGCTGAAACATTAATTCCTCCAGGGCTAAAACCAGCAACTGCCCTGAAAAAGGGAATTTTCAATGGTACAACAGCAGGCAGTATAACTCCCCCTGCGCACACACACACACTTTTCCAGTAGTGTTATTGCTGTTCCAGATGCCTTTGCAGCATGCACAGCTAGAAATAAGCAGACCAAAGAATTCCTGAACCAAACCAAAAAAGGGCTGGCAGGGAGAAAGTTTTCTTCCTATTATTAGCTTTTTCTCAAGTCTCTCGAATCTACAACCCTTGCAGAAGAGCTCCCCAAAGCTCTTCACTATGGGCTCATTGTAACAACAGAACACTAACTGCAGCACTGCTTTCCTGAAGCCAGAATGTATACATATGTCTGCAGCACTGCAAAAAACAGGAGTTCACAAACTGTGTATAATGGTTGCCCTGTGTAAAAAGCATAGCAAAATCAAAGTTCAAGAACAGAGATACCACTTACTACTACCATGGATACTCTTCTTTCAGAATATCCTTTAAACAAAGAAATTGTTTTCTAAGTAGTGAAGTTTTGATTCAACTTATTTTAGTTAGGAGATACTCATTCCATAACACATCATTCCTGAAGTACATCTGCCAGAGAAAGCACACAGGCAGCAGGACTGACTTACACTGAACGCAGTACATGTTATCAGAACCTGAGTGTAAGGCCATTCAACAGTTCATTAAGAGAGAGGTTAAGTGGTTTGTTTTGTTGCTGTTGGTTGGTTTTTGTGGTTTATTTTGGGTTGGGTTTTTTTTTTTACGTGTGTGTGTTTTGGGGTTTTTTTTTGGGTTGGGTTTTTTTTTTTTTTTCCAATGAAACAAAGTTTCCAGTGTTTTGATTATCAATGTTTCTAAGTATTTCTCAAAACGAACTAAGCATTTTTAGAATTTGACTCAGACTTTCAGCAGAAAGTGCTAGAAAGGATAAAGTGCTAGGAAACCAGGAAGAGAATAAACTAGGTGAATGTATTATCTTCACTTATTACAGATTCAAAGAAAAAAAAAGTGTCACCCATGAAAAGATCATATATTTTTCTTTGATCTACATACACAAATTCCCATACTGCCGGCAACTACACATCAATGTCTCACAGTCAGCCTGCTGTTTCTGTGCACAGACAGATTAACTGGGAAATAATGCTTGGCTGAGGAAGAACCTTTTAATTATACCTCCTAGAAAAAAAGGTTGAGACCTAAAACCAAATTACATTTACTGCTGATCAATAGTGTCCAATACAGAAGCCTAATAGGTTGTAGGATTGTTTCCATGGTTGTTTTGCTGCAGACAGTGTCTTCTACAAAGAAGTGGTAGGAAAACTGAAAGCTGAAGTTCCCAGACACAGGAATGTGGTGGGTTAAGCTTGGCTGGCTGACAGATGCTCACTAAGCTGCTCTCTCAAGCCACTTCCTCAACGGGACAGGGAAAGAAATTAAGATGGAGAAGCTCCTAGTTTGAGCTACAGGAAGATCACTAATCCACTGCCATCATGGGTTAAACAAACTCAGCATGGGGAAGATTAATTTAATTTATTGCCAACTAAAAATAGAGTAGGATAATGAGAACCAAAGACAAAACTAAGACTACCCTCCCCCTTCCTTGTTCCCCTTCTTCCCAAAGCACAACTTCACTCCCCACTCTTCCACCTCCTTCCCCCACCCTGAACAGTGCAGGGGAATGGGGGCTGTGGTCAGGTCATTACACTGCAGCTCTGCCACTCCTTCCTCCTCACACTCTTCTGCTCCAGTGTGGGTCCTCCCCACAAGCTATGATCTTTAAGCAACAGACTATTCCAGCATGTGTCCCCCATGGGCTGCAGCCCCTGCCAGAAAGACAGCTTCTCTGTGCATTCCTCTCTGAAGCCCAGAGTTTCTGCCAGGGGCCTGCTCCAGTGTGGATTCTCCATGGGCTGCAGCTTCCTTCAGAGCACATCCACCTGCTATGGCATGGGGTCCTCCATGGGCAGCAGGCGGGATATCTGCTCCAGTGTGAACCTCCATGCATTCAAGAGGGACAACCTGCTTAACCATGGTCTCCTCCACAGGCTGCAGAGGATCTCTTCTCCTGTGGCTGGCACACCTATTCCCCTTCCTTCTTCATTGATCTTGGTATCTGCAGGGTTGCTTCTCATTTTTTTTTATTTGCTCCCTCCTCTCTCACAGCTGTTGTACTGCATTTTTTAACCCTTTCTCATATACACTATGATAGAAGCACCACCAGCATCACCAACTGGCTCAGCTTTGGTCAGCAGAAGGGTCTGTTTTGGAGCCAGCTGGAACTGGCTCTGTCTGACACAGAGACAGCCTCAAGTTCTCTCTGTACAAGTCTCCACGTCCCCCCCGCCTTGACAAGTAAATCCCATACAATGCAACAGCTGCAATCTGTGGTCTGTTAACCACTTTAAAAGAAGATGCAAAACAGGTGAAAAAGAAAGCCTGCTATCAACAGTCTTACATTTGTTACTCAAAAGTTCCTTCTTAGAAGAATGCTGGGATCAGCCACTTGAGAAAAACTGAAAAGCCGGTTTACAGACATTATGCTGCCCTCATGAGGTAGATTAATGAAAGTGCAAATCACAGCAACAAATACTCCTTTGTAAAACGCATTTAGGATGAAGCTTTGATCAATTTGGAAACATCTTGAAAAAAAAATCTATTATCAGCATTCTTTTGCTCTTCTGAATATTTTTAGTTTAGATTATAAAATATCTGACAAACCTGAACTGCTTCAGATTCTTTAAAAACGAATTTATTACTTCATAGTTCAGTTACATGCCCAGGCCCAGAGACACAGTTTCCCTACACACAGACACAAACAGCTGTGATTGAAGACAGAAGTATTTATAAATTCAGTTTGAAGTGTCAGGTGACACATGAACATGCTCCCACAAGCCAATGCATATTGGAAGAATGTGAAGGCAGCAATATCGCTCAAACAGAGGAACCTCCATTATGTCCCCCCACTTACTCTTGGTTGCACTTCCTTCAGCATGGCGCTAGCATCTTCATCATAATCCAGCTTACAAGCTAATGCAAGATCATGAGCGGCCTCTTCCCAGTGACCCAGAAGTCTGGAATTCAGGAGACACCAACATTCAGAATTAAAAACGTAAACTGAACTTTTAACAGTTCTTCAAAATATTTACAAACATGCAACATTCAGTATTTTTACTGCAGCTCTATGGACTTACAGAAGTTAAAAGTTTAATAATCATGGTGTTTTCTGCAACTTGCACATCAGGTGCCATTAAGAGGGCACTTGCTTGCTTCATATCCTTAGGGTAACTTTTGCTTTAAGTAATGAGGAAAAAAACCCCAAACCTCAATCAGGTAGTGTCATTGTTTGCCATAAAAAAGAAGCATGTAACAGGGAGATGGTACCCAACCAAAGCATGAAGCACATTAATAAAAATACTCTGCAGGACTAGGCACGCGTTCAGTGTAAAACTACACATTCAGTGTTCTGGAACTCCGCATCACTACTACCTCAAGCTTAAGTGGACCTTCTTTACTCAGCACTCAAACATCCTAACTAACAGGAGGCACCAAGTAAAAATAGCATAAAGTACAGGTGCAGTTCATTACCTATGAGCTTTGCCCCTCCATTTGTAGGTCTGTGCCGAGTCAGGATTAATCTTGATGGCTCTGTCACAATCTCTAATGGCAGCATTTGGCTTCTGTAGTTTCACAAAAACACTGTGAACAAGAACATTTATTGTACATACTGAAATACCCTGTTACTAACTTAAGCTGGATAATTTTGGATGACTAACAAGCAAGCTAGTGAGATAATACATTTGAAGAGCTGAGTTCAAGAAGATTTTGTAGCAATAATGAAGTCACTGAAATTTAGTTCCCCCCCACACTGCAGGTGAATCATTAGCAAGAAGCAAAAATATTCATTGTTCAGACTCAAGCCCTGGACAGCAAGATTAACTTCAGTGCACAAGGAAAGGATACATAAATGCAAAGGACATTTTGGTTCCATGGTATTGGGAGTTTATAGCCAATGGCAATTAGCAATTCAAAGAAAACAAAAATAATGTTATGCATGCCATATTACATAGTCTTTAAAACGGTAAAAGAAAGTGTGAGTTATAGGGGCTACAAGGATCAACGGCTAGAATCGTCAGGAACTACAAAAGGAGATGGGAGATGAGTCATCAAAATGAAAAGAGGCAAAACAAAACAGAGGTCCAGAAAGTAGCCACAATCCTTTGTCAGTTACATGAAATGACAGCAAATTTTACAGTACATAAGCATATCAGATTATCTAGTAGAGCAGTACTTTAGGAGGTTCAGGCATTTCAAATAAAAAAAAAAATCTCTGAAGGAAACAGTAATAAAAAAAAAAATTCCTGAATTGTCAAAAGTATTTGATAATCAAGATACTCCAAGTCAGAACTTCTGCCCTTTTACATCTACTTGAAAACAATTTATCAGCAATTAAGAGTGCCTTTAAGTAACTTCATTATTAAGGTTTGTTATAAAGCAAGCACAAAGTCACATGCTCTCTTCTAGAAACAAACAGGTGGACAATGTGTCAGGAAACAGTCTCAAAGCTACATATTCCAGTGCTGCTGGTTGTACAAAAATCCTGCTCTCCCAAATACACAAATGCCCCAGAACCAAAACCCAAGTCCACCAGAGAGGTGGATTACTCGCAGCACTTGATCAGCACTGCAATTACACTGCAGGTTTTAAACTATCCTAATATATTGTCTGCTCATTTCTACCATAGACCAGATTGGGGTAACTTTTAAACTTCTCCTAACGCTTTTATTTTTCAGTGCTAATCCCAGTCCTGGCACTGTAGAGGTTTGAAAAATTGAGGTACATGAGTGGTGTTAAGCACAAGAACTTTGATATGGAAAGGAAAAAACTGCAAGTTAAGATATCTGGAATGGAACAGTTAAAGAACATTAATTAATCACATGAAAGTCATCCAAAGTTGAACGTTTTGTTGAATTGTACCTTGCTACGGAAGAGATCCACTAAACTATCAAAATCATCCAGAGTTAGAGGATATGGGGTGTAAAAGCAGGAATTTCTGCTTCTGTAACCCATACTTGCCCAGACTTTCTCGAGAATCAAGAAAACAAATATGTTTGTCGATTATGAAGTTAGGGGTACCAGATCAAATCTGACAGTGTTCCAAATCCATTATTTGCAGTCTGGTAGATGTAATTAGCAGCAAGGTGGGAATTGAATGGGTTGAAGAAATAGGTGTGTTCTGTTCAAACATATGACTGTTGAACACAAACAAGTCTACTTCACAGTGGACAAATTCATTTAGCAGGTTCAAGAGGGAAAGAATCTACATGATTCACAATTAACTCTGCTTCTAAACAGGGCAGATTTCGATCATCATCTTAATCCCAGAAAAAAAAATAGAAAATTTGAGATTTTACAAGTGTTTGTTTTCCAGCATTATTCTAACTCAACATGCCAAAAGCTGTATTACCACAATGCATTCTGGAACATTCTTCTGTTACTTACTCTATTATCAAGATTCCTTATATGGCTGCTTCAGTAAATCTAGTTAATCACATACAAGAGAAAATGCATGAAGTGTAACTCTCTCTTTCCCTCATGTGGTTTAATGTAGATAGATACAGTGTGGCTTTACATAGCTCCTCAAGCTGCCATTATATTTAGGTTCCTTAAGGGAAATAACAGAACAGGCAGAAACATAAATCACTAGCTCACAATGACTCACCTTGCCCTCTTGGCATACAAGATGGCCAAACAAGGATTCAGCTTGATAGCATCTGTGAACAAGTCAACAGCCTTCTGAAGCTCACCTAAATATGAGTACCAGTAAAGTTTCAATCATTATGCAACAAAATTACATCCAAATTGCCAAACCTGCTTTATAGGGTGGTATATCCCTCGGCACTTCTTAATAGAACTTTATCAACAAAGGAAAATCAATTTCTCCATCTTGCTACGTAACTTAAGTACAAACTCCAAAATTAATGCTGGAGGGAAAGAGAGACTTTTCCTAGTTAAATTTGTACATTTAACTTTGTATGGAATCAAACAGGAAGCCACCTCTTTATTGCACAGCTTTTCACCGCATTAAGACAAACCACTAGAGACACTAATCATAGTACGTAGGGAAGTACTATAATGATCAATTTGTAATCAAGATACTGCAGTACCTCACTTCCCCCCTTCCCTGCCCGAAACTACAGCTGCATTGGGAAGAGCGTACTTAAAGAAGCTTTCATGTTCTAGATGGTTTTGGGTGTCTGTCCTGGTTTTGCTGGGATAGAATCATAGGCCAGCCATGGCATGTAGGCTGTGAGCAGTTATAACTCAGACAGAAGCTTAATTTGGGAGGTGCAAAAGCCAGAGCAGCTGGCCCAAGCTGGCTCATAAGTGTATCCTATACCATAAAAATCACACTCATTATAAAGGGTGAAGTCTGGGGGGGGGGTCACTCCTTTCAAGGGTTTACCATCCCCAGAGGGGCTTGTTTGTCACTCTGCTCCCAAGGACTGCTATACACACACTGGGATGAGTGTCACTTTGTATACTTTACATTGGCATTAATCTTAGTTTTGCTGTTTCAGTAAATCTGTTCTCATTTCAACCCACGGGTCTCCTCTTTTTTCTGATCCCCCTTCTCAGCTGGGGAGGGGTCAATGGGTGAGAGAACAACTGCTATAGTTTAGCCCCAGATACAGTAGACAGCATCCACCAGGAAGTGGATTTTCTCTTCCTTGAAAGCATTCCAAATGGCCCAAGGTATTCAGTTCATTTTTTTTAAAAGGAGAACCAAACCTCATGTCCTTGAATATGTATTAAAACCCTGCATCACCTTCACTTAGAGCATTTATCGCTTCGATCTTCTTCTCATTAGCTTGATCCATCATCTCTTCAGTTACCTAAGAAAATGAAGAACACACACAAAACCCAGAAGCTGTAGAGTCCAGGACAGAATTACCATGCCACAACAGTGCCAAAGAAGGGAGCTCTAGTTTTCTGATTCCAGGATCTTTTTTTTTTTTTTTTTTTTTTAACTACTCTAAAAGCCCAAAAAGATAGAAATATGGTGAACAAGGTAATGA